>CABEEJ010004290.1:34005-66513 GCA_901482245.1 Timema douglasi
CCGGCCGTATTCTGATTTCTCTACCAATGTGAAAGCATGAAAGTTCGGCGTGGCATCTTCATATCCCTCCGCCAGACGGCAAACCAGGTTCAGTTGATTTGGCAGAGGGAGGTCTAGTAAACATCGGCTAGTTTATTTTCAATGATCAGGTGGAGTAGACCGTCGATCCGTCCTTCGAGATGTTGTTGCCCAACTCTTGTTTAGTAGTGCGTTTGACTCGCAAGCGGCGTAGCCAAGGAATCTGGACGAAGGTACGTTTGAACAGTTACTTAATTTCACTGTTTATAATGGATTTTGAATGTTTGCTTTGAATACTGGTTGGGGCTGGATAGGGCTATAATAGAGAATAATACTATTATAGATTTAATTTGAAGGTAATTTCTGGGGGTGGGTAGTACGTCTCTTGGCAATTTATTTGGTGATGTTAGGTTGGGTGGGGAGTCATTGTACAATACAAGGCTTTGTATTGTTACACTCTGTATACTAAGACCAGTAAAGGATACAATAATCCTTAAACATGAAGAGTAATAGGTTTTTTAAACAGGGAATTCAAGTGAAAATAAAGCGTTGTATAATGACCACTATTGTAACAAGCCTAAATGATTGATAAAACTCTTTACTGCAACTCAATTAGGCTCACACAATGAATAAAAATAACTAATTGATACCGAATTCACACTTAGGTTATTTGATAGCATTTACCCAGAGTTTCGCTTACATTATCGACACATCCGAAAACTTAAAATGATATAAATTTATTTGATAGTAGTGTTTTATATGGATACGAGTATTCCCAAATAATCACGTACATACCCATATCCTCCGTCCCTCAAACCTGCTTATATCATGTGGTATCTTCTGTACCCACAATACTAGCCGCGATGAATGTTCACTGCTTACAATCGATTTTTTCGACATCACTTCCCTCGATGATGAGATAGCATGATGTTATATTACATATCATGGTTCTCTGAAAATTAAAGAGTAAAACAAAAGAAATCCCATATCGATGTGATGAATATTCTTATAATTTATCGGCAGTAAAATCCTAGACAAACAAACTATCTAAAAAGGTAGATTATTTAGTATTCTTATAATTTGTAATACCTATAAATAAGAAAAACTCTATCAAATTCAAATTCACATAAAAATATTAGAGTTTTATTATGTGTATAGATTTACTATCTAAGAAACAATCATAAAATAATTGGAATAATCATTCTTTAGTAAGCCGGCTGTCAAACCAAATAGAAGTATGCTGTGGATTTAGTACCAAGTATCAAAACTAAGTAAGCCAAATTCAAAGGCGACAGCTTAAAATGACTTAAATCATCTAAATTCAAGAGACATATGCAATAACGTTAGCATCGTCTTTCCTTACATGGAGGCATTGTTGAAATGAGCACAATAATAAATTATTTGGATTTATTATTAAAGATAAATCTAAATAAACCTAATCTACAACCTAAATCATAGCTTAACTAAAGATAAATATATTTAATAGATAAATGCAAGCACTCTAACAGTGACTCTCCTACGTGAAGGCATTTATTTAATTAAATATATTTTGTTTAAAATGATTTATTAAGAGCATATTTCCGTGGTGGGCAGGGAAAAGGGGATAAGTCAATAATTTGCTAAAATGAGTTATATGTGCTATTCAACTAAAAATTTATCTTTCTAAGTGCAGGCAAAAAGGAATAAGTCATATACACACCATTAATGCTCCACAGATATTCCTATTAGTAATATGTCATAAACTTTAGAATATTTGTTCAGGCAAAAAGAAATATTCCCTATACTACCTTTTTCTTGATTTTAAGGAATGATAGTTTGTGCATGCATAAGGAAATAAGTCGATTTGTTCCCTTTTGCTTGAACACAGTATATTAACCCAACACAATATAATATTAACATTGTCAATGGTAGGTATATTGCTATTTTTAAAGTAAAATTATATCTATCTTTTTGATCACTATACACATTATAGAAACACTTGACTAGTCAAGAAACAGCTGTTTTTCACATTGCCAACCTAACAATTTTGTTATACTGGTTATCATGACTAGTGGTTTACTGTACTTTTCTTTATAATATTTAAATATATTTGGTATGAACTACAATGAGTGCAAGAGCCAATTTCATGAAGCAACTTAAAGCATCAATATATAAAGCAGACAAAAGTAAGTGTTAAGATTTTTAATTGAAATATACAATAAATTATCCAATTTGGATACATGAAACTAACCTCCCTTGTAAAACTATTACTTAACTGACTTATTTTAATACTTTATCTAATTTACTAAAACAATCTACCAAAATCCCAGTAAAACTCTTTTCATAATTTTAAATCTCAATTACAAATCAGGCCTATTATAAAAAAAACTTGTGGCTAGGCCTATTAATCTATTTTGTTACTACCACCAGCTATACACTAAACTGAGTCTATTAATGACTCTGAAGAAGTAGCCAGACTTTATCTAAGTCTATCAGAATGTGATGATGAAGATTTGGACCCTGATTTTATTATGAATCATAGTGATTTTGGAGAAACAAGTGATTCAAGTTCACAGTCTAGATCCTCTGCATTACCTCCAAAGCGAAGAAGGAAAAATGAGCATAATCACCCTGAAAGTGAATATCATGAAGGAGCTATTTCAGAAACCAATAAACCTACTTTATTATATAAACACAACGAGAATCAAATTCCAAATACTGAAGAAGACGTAGACTTTGAGACTACTAGGTCACATTCTTTAGCTAAGCGTTTGGAAAGAAAAGCCAAAAGAAATTCCGGAGAAGCTTATGTAACGGCAAAAGGAAAATTTGCCACCAAAAAGCAATGCAACCATTGGAAGAAAATTGTGTGAAAAAATGCAAAGACAAAATCACAGAAGAAAACAGAAAGATGATTTTCAATGGCTACAGAGGTTTGAAAAGCTATAATCAGAGAGTAGCTTATGTTGCTGGACTCATACAATGCAAAAAGAAGAAGTCTGAGAGAAAAAGGACAGACAAACCCGAGTAAATGAAAAATAGACAGTTTACTTATACTTACACACTTGAAGTTAATGGAGAAAGATGTGAAGTATGCAAAAAGTGTTTCATGGCCACTTTGGATGAAACTCCAAAATTTGTTTACAATGTTATGCAAAACAAATCAAAGAGTACAGCTGGGACCACTCAGAAAGACAAACGTGGGAAGCATGCACCGAAAAACAAAACCTTTACTTCAGCTATCAATGAAGTTAAGAATCATGTTCTTTCATTCCCAGCTTATGAAAGCCACTACTCCGGCCGGGATTCTACACAAAAGTATCTCTCTGGAGATTTGAATTTAAATAAAATGTATGAACTTTACTTGGAGAAGCCAGTAGCTTCTAATCATGTTTCAAGAAAAATCTACTCAAAGGTATTCAAAACACTCAATTTAAAATTCAAAAAACCCCATAATGACACATGCAACACCTGTGATACGCTTGATATGCAGAAACAGATTGCTAGTATAAAATCAGAAATTGATAAAATAGAATCAAAACTGATCCAGCACCAAAGTGAAGCAGATGGAGCAATCGACCAGAAAAGAGCAGATAAAGATTCAGCCAAATCGAACAACAAAGAAAAGGTGTATTCCTTTGATTTACAACAATGTCTCCCTACTCCACATTTAAAAACTTCTGTGGTATTTTATAAGATATAGTTGTATACTTTTAATCTAGCCATTCATGACTGTACAACATGAACACCTTATTGCTATATGTGGCACGAAGGTATTGCGGGAAGGGGAGATAACGAAATAGCATCTTGTCTGTACAAACACATTCTTGAACATGCCCCACATAGTGTAGAGCAGATAACCTTTTACTCAGATACATGTGGTGGACAAAATAAGAATAATATGGTTGCTACCATGTTTCAGCTTGCTCAACAAAACCACCCAACTTTGAAACGTATCAATCACAAGTTTCTTGTTAGTGGGCATACACATATGGAATGCGATACCGACCATGCAGCTATTGAACGCAAAAGGAAACACAGCAATATATTGGTATACCACCCTCATGATTGGTATCAATTGATTCGAACTGTAGGGGGAAAAAAACACATTTCGTGTTATTGAAATGGAGAGAGAATCATTTTTCAACTTTGGGCTGCTTCTGAAGGGACACATTTTTCAAGTACGAAAATTGGATGAAGATGGTTTACGTTTTCTTTGGAGGGCTGTGAAGTGGCTCTGCGATGAAGAAATTGGCGTGGTGGGCTTCAAAACTATGCTGAGTAACAAAGAACCTTTCAAAAAGATTTCCTTTAGGAGACGAGGCCGTGCAGTTGGAACTTACTTACATAGGGCCACACCCTATAAGCAAGGAGAAGAAAAATGATCTTCTATCCATGCTTCCATTGATTCCACAGCTGTTTCGTCAATTTTATATAGATTTGCATGTACAAGAAAACTTGAGGGATGTATATCCTGACATTAACAGGTCTGCTTTATCTGATATCGAAAATGACTGAACTCTGTTGATGATACTGACAACGGTTTTTAACCATTAGAGAAATACATTTTAAATTAAGTATCTTAAAAGGTGGTTATTTTATTCTTACACAACAATGTTAAAATATCATGAGTAAAATAAATTGTAAAAAGATACTTTAATAAAAATAGAGTTTATGAGTGTATGAATTTGTTTATTATTTTCTAATAATTTTAATTTACCCGATTATTAATTAATCTGAAATTTTTAATCATAATATATATATATATATATACACAAACACATACATTTCAATTTTGGATAGAATATTATTATAAATAAAACCAAGTAATGAGAATATTCTGCATTATAGAAATTAAAAAGCTGTGATTTAATTCCCAGCAAAAGGTAATAAGTCATTTATATTAGCTAAATAATGATCTGAAGAGCTAAATCTTAAAGATTATACATTTTCTGTGTCCATTCTTTAAAGAGCACCTGAAACTAGTTGTATAAGGACTACAAGAAGTATTTTAACTAATCATCTGGATTTAGGGGATACCAAGGAACATTTAAGTTTGAATAACTCAAAACTATAGTTTTTGACTTGTTCCCTTTTTCCTGCCCACCACCCATTTGAAATACGTCACTTCATACAAGATATCATTTTCATAACAGCTACTAAACAGTATTTTTAACATAAACTAGAGAATTATTGCAATTAACACAGTAAAAATTGTTTGAATTTACTATCAATTAAACAAACAAAATAAGCATAATTACCACGCAGTACTATAAAATAACTTTAAAAAATTGAAAAGAATTCTAACAGTTGTTCTCTTACGTGAATACATGTCTCAATGAAAAGCAACAGAAATAGTTTGTATTTATTATCAAATAAGAAACTAGATTATCATAATTTGTGTCAAAACCATAAAATACCTACATTTAATAATTAAAGGCAATAACACTAAAAATTCCAATCTTAAGTCCCTTTCAGACGTAGTGGTAGTTACACGAGTCAACGTCTAAACATTGGGTCAATAATTTGAATCTCGGCTTGGTGTACTGAGGGTGGATCTTCCATCACGGTTTTTCTTCTCCCTCCACGAAATTGTGGGTACACATTCTTGAAATATACCCTTCTTAACCCCTAAAACCATCATAGAATTAGTACATAAGCTTATTGTTCGAATTAGTAGTAAGACATAGTGCAAAATAAAAATAATTATGATATTAACCCTGAAATGTAGTAGGCTAATATATGGTGCCAAATAAAAATAATGCGGATATTAACTCTGAAATGTAGTAAGACATGGTAAAAAATAAAAATAATGGATATGTTGACCCTTAATTTTTGTAAGACATGGTGCCAAATAAAAATAATGCAGATGTTGACCCTAAACTGTAGTAAGACATGTGCAAAATAAAAATATGCGGATATTAACCTTGAACTGTAGTAAGACATGGTGCAAGATAAATAAAATGCAAATATTGACCCTGAGCTGTGCTCAAGAAGATTACAAACCCCCTACCATAATGTGTTTCTGTCTCCTATTTTCCCCCACTTACACTAGGCAGAGGACAAGAAGCCGATCACGGTCCATACTGTACAATTGCACAATCCACACTGGACAGAACAAAGCACGAGGGCCGTCGAAAAAGGGTTTTGGGTGTGGGAACGTCCACACGCCAACGTTGACAAGGGTGACACACTCTTTGTCTGAAAGGTGCTTTATGTGAAGTCACAGTTGTAATGAATCCCAAAATAATTTGTTTGAATTTATTATCAAAGAAAGAAAACTAAATATCCAAAATTTACATACAAAACCATAAAATAGCTGAAAATATTCTTAAATTAAAAACGCAAATGTAAGCACGCTAACATTGTTTATCTTACGTCAAAGCATTATTACACTGAACAAAAATGGAATAGTTTAAATTCACGATTAAAGAAACCAAACAAAATAAACTTAGTTTATGCAAAAAAGCATAAAATAACAAAAATAAATTTAAAAAACAAATTAAATCACAATAAAAGTGATTATATTATTTGAAGGCATTGTTACAACGGAAAATAAAATACATATTTTATAATTCATCATAAAAAACAGTCTAAATAAACACAATTTTCAGGCAAAACCATAAAATAGCTGATAAATTAACTAGATTTAAGAATAAAATGTAAACAAATTAAAACTGGCTGAGCTTGTTTCATAATTGTTTACATTCTACATATTTAAGTAAGCAATAAAGTGAAATAAAAACTGTTCCAAAAACATCATACGCATTTCTTTACTTCATTAAAATATCATCAAAAATATACCTCGGATAAAAAGTATTTCATACAATAGTTTCTCGATTTTCTTTCGTAGAACCCAATTTTTCAATAAAAAAATACACATATAAAAAAAAAATTTGGTTTTCAAATAACCTTGAAGACGTCCACTAAATCAAAAATAAATAATTTTATTTTGTCACTGTCTCAAAACCAAACTTTTTTCCCTTAATTGCATTTTCTTAGTATATTTTATTTTGCCTACAAAAATAGTACCCTGTATACCGTATATTAATTATATAATTGGTTGGCAGATTGTTTTGGTCAAATCAACAATCTTTATGAGTGGAAGTTATAGAGAGTTTACACTCATATTCGGGGAGAAACAGGGGAAACCATTTAGCCGAATGCCAGAAGCTTAGACAGTGTGCTTGTCAAAACAGACATCACGTCTAGAGATGATAATGGCTATAATTGGCTGTATTTCAAATTATGTTTTGTATATCGTTTATAAAACAATCATTATTTAGGTTAACACAATATTTATAGCTTCTGCTATTTTAGCTGTTCAAACCTTACATTACTTTCCATCTGAACATATTAATTACTTGTATAAAGTCCAAATTGTGTTTGTATTTAAGCCATTTTGTAAATATTTGTCAACCTGTGTACTAAGTGCAGGAGGAGAAGATTTCCATAACCGTAATTTCTTCAATCTGCTGGCGACATTTGAGATATAACCCCAACATTGAGGAGATCAAGGCTCGTATCTCATTAGGGTGATTTAACGTCTATATGGTTTTCCCATCTCCTCTGCCCGTTTATGTGCGTCAACTTCCTCTGTGCTACCTTCCACATTCCTGTCCTTTAAGATCAGTTATTAATAGTATTAGTATTTGAGATAAATAGTCTCAGATCAATTACCGACCCATACAGAAAGATTATTGTTGGTAAAATCTACATTTTACTTTTAATATTGATTAACTAAAGGGCGGAGTATGGATGTTGTGTGGCTATTCAAATTAATTAAAATTAATAAAACTATTGGCGAAACGCATTAAATTGAATTTTTCCTAAGGCACAATAGTAATAATTATTGATTTTTAGCTAATTTAATGGTTGGATTAATTAAATACAAAAGTCTCCCTCAATATAAAAATAAGTTAACAGTTAATTAGACATAAAATTTAATATTCTCAAAATCGGGAGCCTCTTTCCTAGACACCACATGGGCAGAACATCTGCCTGTGGTAGTGGTGATCATTTTACCTCGTAATCTTCCGAAGCCAACTTGTGATGGTTCGTTCCCAAAGATATCTATCCCCGTCCTATCAGCTCGTATAACCCCTTCATAATAATCACTAATAGACACCACATGGCAAGAGCCGCTATTACTGACCCTTCCGCCCTCATCCCTATCAGAACTACGACTAGGTACACTTGTAATCCTGGAACAAATCCGAATATATCGCAAAAACCCTTTAACCCCCCTCTAACATTAGGGAAAGCTGGTAAAGCAACAAATGTCTGTGTGAAGGTTGATTTATCTCTACTTCATCCTCTTACTCATAATAATTGTTCGTTGGGAAATTAAGAGATGTGTTCTGTATGATGTATATTTAAATGCCCTATGCTACCATATATTGCCTATATGAGTATTGTCAAATATGCTACTGAAATAGTAACGTTTTAATGCAGTTTTAATTATTGTCTGGTTTAATATGTTATTATGTGGCCAAATGCTATTTATTTGCATAGACGCTATGGTTGGAGGCTTTAGAGGAACAGGGTGGTTTTATTACCTCTGTGTTGAGTTACGTTTACTAAGCTTCCTCCCGAGATAACAAAAGGCCGTTATAAGGCTATACTAGGATTTTCTAGGCCTAACGAAAGAGCAAGAGAGAGAAGGATGCAAATAGGAACGACTTAGATCTAAGTAGACTTCACTCTGATAATACTCGATATTAAATGCAAATAGTTGTTTGGAAGGTTGTAACAGTCTGTTTTTCTTCTTCAACTCCTCCTATTTTGTAATTTTATTCTCTATTTCTTTCCCAAGACTTTAAAATTCAACATGAGCTGAAATAAAAGGTGTAGCTATTGATTTAACATATAAAGTGCTTTTAAAATATATATTTAAATGCAGATAGTATCTCTTGGTCAGTAAATAGTGTACAATAGTTTCAGTTGATTTTGATGCGTGTACGCATACTTAAAAGGTTAGAGCTAGTGTGATTTCAGAGTCTACAGACTGCACAACATGCGTTTAAACGCCAAGTGTCAAGATTTGATCTTGACACCAATATGTGACAGACGCCTTCATTTCTGTCAGTTAAACTGGGTTCATATCATATGCTAAAATCTTATCATGACGCCAATATTTGGCGGCCATCGCCCTTACCATCGGCCATGCCGGAGAATGATTGAGGTCACATAATGATGCTACACATCACAATACATTACTAGGATAGTCAAATTTGGCAGATCACCGTGAGAAGAAAATACAGTGCGGATGAAAAGAAACTAGAACCGCGTTTAATGTATTTTGCTTAAACTAATAGGAAGAGATTAGTGGGAAGAACTTGACGCCTAGCTAAAGATAGGGGTAGTGTTTAATGAGGTGGACTGGGCAGAATTAACTCAGGTTAAGAATAGTTTTCATTCGTTTGTAAATCTGGCTGTGAACTTTCTAACTCTTTATGCAATACTGTAGGTAGGTTTAAATATAGCTGTACTTATATTTTTAGTAAACATTTCTGAACCATGCTTTGTTTTACCGTTTAAGCTTTGTTTTATCCACGACACGGTTGGGGCACACATACAAGTTGGGGTGCAAAAATTGGGACCAGCATTGAATCAATAGTGTAAACTAGTTGTTAAACAAGTTTTTCTTGAATAAATTATGTGTATAGTATTTACCTATGGCCTTTTGGATTAGTGAAGTGTAGTTCAATAAGATAGAAAAGTTTCAAAGAAATAATTTCATAAACTAATTTTCCTGGCATGTCTATCTAGGAAAATCAGGCATTAACTACAATGATGGGATGGGGAAAATGAAGGTAAAAATAATATAGAATTTGGAAGGATGAATGTAAGCTATTCAGGAAATTAACCTCTGTACAGCCAGCCTACATATCTGAAAAAAACATATGTTTAACAGCTGTCACTTCTGGCAGTCAACATTTAGGTATATACCAAATTGTTGACTGTCAGAAGTCATCTGTGAGGTGATCTGTCAGTCAGCAACAAAGAAGCCACGGGGCTACTGTAGATAACGTCAAATAAGAATATATATAAGAATGAAATATATAAGTAGCTAAAACATTTATTGACTGAGACTTACAATGTATACAATATAATACATATTTAAAATATAGTGTTTTAGTAAGAGCCATATTTATCTTAATTTGGTTTATTATCCTAGTAAGGTTTAGTTGATATACAGTATTATTATAAAATAAATATATTCAAAATTAAAAAAAAAAAACATAATTGCTTAAGATATATGGTCCCACTTTGGACCATGTTGTTGGGAAACTGGGAAAGTTTAATCGATTAGTTTGTTGGTTGGCACCACTGTAGTTTATTGTTATGTAAGCTGCAATTAGCTAGGATGGCCACCATTGCTGTTGAAAAGGAGTATTGTGTACTTGAATCACCAAAACAAATTATATTACTGTTGTGCAACAGCATTTTAGAGCACGTTTTGGAAAACTACTATCCACTAGACAGTATATTTATGATTGGCACAATAAATTTAATACAAAAATACAAATGAATGTTTGTGTAAGGGTAAAGGTCCAGGTAAATCACGCGTGTCAGAAGAACGGGAGGATCATATTCGTGCCGCTTACCAACGTAAAACAGAGAAATTGAGATCAAAGACGAACGTGGCGCTACAAATTCTAAAACCAACTGTTTGGAAAATTTGGCTGAAGCGATTGACTCCTTTCAAATTGCAGCTATTGCAATATTTTAGTGGCTAAGACAAACTAAATCGTAGTTATTCTTGCATTAAAATTCAGAGGCATTTGAAGAATGAGCAGCTAATTTTCAGTGATGAATCAAAATTCCACATCAGTGGAAAAGTAAACAAACTGAATGTTCAAATATGGGGTTCTGAACGTCTTAAATCAACAGTGGAGAATGTGAGGGATTCTCCTAAGGTTAATGTGTTTGGTGCTATGTCCTGTAGCAAGATGTACTAGCCCCTTCATATTTCAAGAAAACACTGGAAGAGGTGTTTATCTCGACATGCTAATTAATTGGCTGATGCCTCAACTACATGAAGATAGTGACAACTTCATTTTTCAACAGGATGGAGCACCTCCACACCAGCATCAAGAGGTTAGAAATGATCAGGATGAAACACTTCCACAGCACTGGATTTGCCACCCAATAGAAGACAGCATGTCACTCACACGTTGGCTGGCCACTAGTAAGTCCTAATCTAACACCCGGTGACTTTTCTGGGGTTGTGTAAAGGACAGGGTTCTCGTCCTTCTACTTCCTGTTGATCTAGAGGAGTTAAGACGACGCATCACAGCAGCTGTGGCAAGTGAGTGTTCATAGCCAAATGTTGCAATGGTTATGGGAAGAACTTGACTATCGCCTTGTTATATGCCGTGTCAAAAAGGGTGCATATATTGAACATTTTAAAGGTTCTAAAAAGAACATAAATAATTTATCTACTATACCAGGTAGTTTGATTATTGATAACTTAAAAATAGTTTTTGGTTTTATAAACTATTTAATCGGTCTATTTCTTTTGTAATAACATTGTATTTTAAATAATAAATATTGCTAGGGTAAAGCTAGCATGTATAATAGCTTACTCAATAAAAATATTTCAGCGTAACTGACGGCACTGGAGAGTTTCTTAGCCAAACTTGTTTTTATATTTTCTTTAGTCTTAATAAGGTGACATTTTTGATATGAAACCCTCCTCATAAGCTGTTTATATAAATATAGATTTTGGTTTTGATGAAGATGACTGTGCTCTGATCATGTTTTACTGCCATTCTTGCTGGGTTATTTACATTAGGTTGAGTAGGTTTTATCGTTAAGTGACTGTACTGCTTGATGACAGAAAATGAGTTATTTATATTAATTTTGAAAATTGTAATCATTTCTCAATTTACAACTAAAAATATAAAATTTTATGATTTATTTTGTTATTTGGAGGAGTCTTTATACTATTTTCTTGATAAGTTTAAATGTTATACCACACCTAAGAGTGTTTTTATTACCTTATTTACTTGGGTTCAATTTAATATGTTCGGTTACTTTATTTTCTTCTAAACCTAGATTTTCTTCCACACTAAGAAGTATTTGTTTCTATTAGTTTGGGAAATTTGAAACCCATTACCTTTAGAAATCTAAAATGTTTAGACATATTTAACAATACAAATTTGTTTTTATATCTACACATTCAATTTAAAATGTATACCACAACATCAGAAATCTTTATTTCCGTTTGTTGAAAAAGTCCATCCCCCACCACTGCCCTCCATTATCCTACCCTATTTACCAAAGTCACATTCAAAAAAAAAAATTAAGACCTTAATAACTATGGACTGTTTCACTTAAGATGTATTTAAAACGTATGTATTTCTATTTCTTTTGTTTACATTTAGTTAAACTGATTTATTAAACTTATATAGTTCTCTTATGCCTCATCCTTCCCAAAACATTCTTATTTAACTTTGTTTGTAATTATAATCGTCACTTCTTCCACTTGATAGAAGCGAGGATTCACGGGCTATTTGTGTATTAAATGCCAGTAGTAATTGATTAGTACCAGGATAAGATCCGGAGAAGTATATTAATATCAAAGTGGGCCTATATTTAGGTCGTTAGACTGCTGTCAATTGTAAAATGCACGTCGGTGATAACATGGGCTGGAAGTGTCAATATCATTTGGTCTGGTTGGAATGTGACGAAAAGTTCGAGGTTATAATTTTTCTGAATATATCATCTTTTTTATAAATTATTTCCCGCTCTCCCTCCATGCAAGTACATATACACTTTGCTACGTGGCACCAAAGTGGGTTTAACAATTAATTTGACTCTCTCCCAACGAGAAAAATAACTTAAATTAACACAAGAGAACGAGTAAGTCAGGGTTTCTGGCATACGTTCTCCAAAGATACGACAGCCCTCACAAAGAGATGATATCAAGGAGTTTCTTTGGAAAAAAGAGTGACTACAGACAGAAAAACAACTAAGACAAAGAATTAATTAAATAATATATTATCTGTAAACTATAAGTTATATAAAAAGACGAAAGCTTTGACTCACTAGCCATCACCATATCTCCAAAACCCCTAAACTTTGAATTTGGAAATTTGGTAGAGAAACTCCTTCCAGGTGCTAGACAAGAATAAGTTTTTGCTAAATTTAAGCCCCAAGGCAGTTAAACAGGGACTAGAATATTCTGATTGTAATTTTTTTTCTATAGATCAGATGAAATGATAGACTTTTGCATCAAGGTAGTAGTATATTCTTAGATAATCAGAAAAATCTAAATATGTAGCATTTACAGATATAGATCCAATAAATGAATTGGGGTGAGGTTAAAATCATCGATAGTAAGTTTTTATGAGGTAGACATGTAGAAATAAAACTTCATATAACCAAATAGAACCAAATATGAATTTTCTAATACCAATTAGTATTAAAGGGGGTTGGGGCTCAAAATTTACAAAATCAATAGAAGTAACTATTTTTCTGTGTGGAAGTATATTTATATTGAATTGGTGTTAAAATGGCTGCTACAAATATCCATTAAGGAAAACTTTATTCATTTACCAAAGTCGTAAGCTTTACGATAGGCAGGAATAGAAATAAACACCTTGGTGTCAAAGAACTAACAGAAGTAACATGGTATACATTATAGATTAGCTTAGTAACTCTTAAAATGAGGATCGACGCTCATTCTTCTACAGAGGAGCGTCCGCCTCAAACTAGCGACAGTCAAAGATAGGGAACAAATAAAAGTATAAGGTTAAACCACAATACATGCCTTGCTATTACCAGGTCAAGAACTGAAAGCTCTAATCATGAACAGTAGTGAAATTATAGTGAATTAAAACAAGGGGTATTTAATCCTAATTTATCGAGTTATATGAGGATGGAAAGATGCTAGCTATCTTGAGTTAACTTCATAGAGAGTAACGAAAACCTAAGTTTAATTTCCTAGAAGAGGAACCAGCAATATACATAGTAAATGGGAACAATTAGGCATCTACATGGTTAACAAATTATGGCCGTTCAATTCCTTATAAGTACTTCCTGGACATTCAATAGTAAAATTATACTTCCACCCATTACTAGTATACACAATAGCTAGTACAAACAATATTAGTATAACTTGCTATAAACGACTCCTGCAGGAGCCGGAGACAAAACACTATTCCCGTGGGCCACTACTATCAACTAGAAGTGCGCTTACAGGTTGCGCACCCTATATAGATACACAACAAAGATACAATACTGACTGAGATATGTTACCAACCTAACTAGGTCATTAAAGAAAACGTTAGATAACCTGATTTTCACCAGAATGAGATCCTAAACATGGAAATATATCTTATGGAGTCATTATTATTCCATAACATATAAAACTAGGTCCTAAGGGCTTAGACAAAGAAGTTAGACAAACTGATATAGTTATTAAAGTTGTATGGACCATGATAAATAGAATATTAAACATTTACTTCTAAACTACGTCATAAGGGCATAGGAAAACATGTCATAATTTTTACAAACAGCTCTACGTCTTATGGATCTCTGTATCACATATAATATAAAATCAGACATCCTAACAAAAAACTTATGTCTGATGGATATAGAAAATAGGATATACGAGTAACATTTAAAACTAAGCCTTATGGACATATAAATTAAAGTCAGACATTCTGATTGAAGAAACTATGTCTTATGGATATAGCAAAGAGGAGTTTAGAATCTAATACATATTCTAAATAGTAGATACTTAAAGTCTGAGAAGAGGTTTCCTCTGTGACGGGTTGGTGAGGCCTATGCCTGATACATCGTAGTCACTCGTAGACTCTTTGGCGATGTAGGTTTATGTCCAAGTTCTTCCTCCGTCAAGTTGATACAATAGAATGTATTATGTGAGTTGCATTTGCAGTCGCAGTCGCATATTAGTGTGCTCTAATGAACCCTTGAATGGGGAGCACGAGATCAAATTCCAACACGTAATGACGTCACACTGTGTGATTTTAGATCATAAAACAGGTGGACTGACGGATTTAATGAAGTTTTTGAAACAAAGAAAATCATATTATTAATATTGGTGGGGGAAAACAAGAATTATATTGGGAAAACAAATAAGAGTATTTAGAATTACGTGCGGAGACACTACTCTATAGGGAGCTGGGTGAGAGCCTCCCAGATCACTATTGACACCTCTCGCTTACCCGAGCAGAGATTTGGGACGTCGATGGCACCCTCCAGGGTAGATGAAGTAGCTCACAATCCCCTGAATAAGAGGATTAGTGGCACTGGGAGGCCTGGCATAGAACGACTGCACAAGCTTTTCCGAAAGTAGTCCTCGTTGGTAGGAATATCCAGGTCGCGGTGCAGGATAATGTTACGAACATACCAAGGTGCGTCCACAATGATCTTAAGACTCATGCTCTGGAACGCCTGCATCCTCCTCTTATACGTGCCACAAGCAGGACACGTATAGTAGGGGATTGGCCTGAGCAGATTCTTGTACAGAGTCAGACCGTTCCCTGTTAAGCAGTGCGCCTAGGATTCAGAGCTAATGCCTTGCCTTGTTCAATCGCTCAGTGCAGTATATTCATCAGGTCAATCTGGTATCCAGCGCATGTCCCAGGTACTTAAAACTGTTCGCCCAGCTGATCTTCTCTCCGAACAACTGGGGTGGGGGCCTGCCTGTATAATTTTCTGATGTGCTCTTCTAAACTTTAATACCTGACCTATAGGTGGTCAGCCACCTGTTCATCTTGGCCAGGTGCATCTTGAGTCACCTCTCCACCCTCTGCCCTCGTCACGATTCCACTACTAGAGGCATGTCATCCGCATACAGTGCCAACTTGTTGTGTGGGGATTTTGGAATGTCGTTAACATACAAACTGAAGAGCATGGGCCCAGGAAATATCCCGGCGACACTCGAGCCCAGATGCTTCTTACTTAGGAAGTTGCATTACCAAAGGTAGTGGAGAAGGTGTGGTGGGATGGATAAGATTGTATAAGCTTAACTAGGTATAAGAGCAGGTTCAGGGAGAGGAGTTTTAAAAGGAGACATTAGTGCCAAATATGGTCGAAGGCCTTTGCCACGTCGAGAAATACAGCACCAGTCAGCCTGTTGATGTTGAAGTTCCTCGTCAGCTGCTCCACGAGCAAGGTGAGTTGATGAGACGTAGCGGGTCCCACCCGAAAGCCGAACTGCTCCTCCACCAAGATGATCACCTCACAAACATATAGGGTCAGTTTCATCAGTATATGTCTCTCAAAAACATGCCCAAACAGTCTAGAAATCTGATAATTCGGTAAGACGAAGCAAGTGATGGGTCCTTACCCGGTTTATGAAAGCAGAGGACGTTGGCATGCTTCCAAAGATCGGGGAAATGACTTAGAATCAGTATGGCGTTGAATAACTCCACAAGGAAGTTAATCGCCTCCAAGGGCAGCTTTCTGAAGATCACGTTATTGATAGCGTTACGTCCGAGGGCCTAGATTAGTCTTAGAGCGCCTAACGCAAACGACATTTTTGTAGCCTCCACGGGTTCAGGTTCATCCAAGGTTCTGTACGAGACCGCACCGATGACCTGAGCTACGTGCGCAATTTGCACTGGGTCTTATGGATCGTCTGTCGGTACTAATTGTGCCCCTAAATGTACAGCGAGAGCATAGGCCTTCTATTGGTCATAGAGGGCCACCCCGTTACGATCCACTATAGGTGGCCTTGATGTGGGGATCCACATCAAGTTCCTCGTCATGCGCCACAGGGACCTGTTAGCACACACAGGCTCTCAAACTTGTCCTAAACACTGTTCCGGTATTATTGGACCATCTCGTGAAGGGCATGGACTTTACGGTTCCAACTGGCTTTGTCTATCGGGTCCCTCGATATTTCCCGAGCCATCCTCAGCCGATTTTTTTCCTGGCCTTTCTTAGGATAGAATCTAACAAATAAGTCTGTGGCGCCCTCTTAAGATGGTGCCTCAGCGTCGAAGCTTTGAGTGAACCTTTGGTGTCGGAAGCTATGAACTCCACACAGCAATCGATTTCTGCAGCTGTTCGAAATGTTGGGGTGCGTCCAAACTTCTCTCCCAACACATTCGTGAACCTACCCCAGTCAGTCCGTTTAATATCAGGTTTTTTGGGGGTCTCTGAAGGACACACTACACGTCCCAAGTTCACAAGAACAGGATTTTGATCCAAGTATATTTCAGCTAGAGACTTCAGCACTAACCACCTTCTGATCCCACTGTAGATAACGAAGTCTAGAATATCCGGGAAACCAATGGGATTGTGAGGGATGTGAATAGGTGTGAGAGGGCTGGAAGCCACCAAGCCGTTTAGTTCTATGACGTTGCGGATAATCCGTAATGAGCAATCTTAAGCCTAGAGCCCCATGAAGGGTGCTTAGCATAGAAGTCACAACCGATTTAAACATAGGTGGTATCTTTAAACAGCCCCTCCATGTCAGCCCTCTTAGGCTAGTCGAACCGGTGGAAGGGAGGGAAGTAGATGGAAATGAGACACACTTTGCTGGTCAAGGTCAACGATTGTATAGTCGTTGCTTCCATGTATTGGAGGGAAGGAGGAGAGATGATGTGATGGTAAAGGCCCCTTCGGAACAGGACCGCTGTCCCACCCCTTTCCCACATCCCCCGCTCAGTCGCTCCGATGGCAGATGAACTCTGCTGACGAGAACCTCATTGCGGAGTGCAAGTGGGTTTCTCCCAAAAGCACTACGTCAACATAATGCTTTGCCAGGAATCTTTCAAGCTCAGCCTTCTTCCTGGTAGCTCCATTAGCATTTCAGAGTGTGATCGTGAGCTCCTTCAGCACTGGTGGTCTTATATTCGGTTGTACTAGCTTGAGAGACCAGGTAGAGGATGATGTGCTCCATGACAAGGTAGCCGCAGATACTCCTTGGAGATTCCTGGACATTCCTCAAGAGACTTGATGAATAGTCTCATCGATCCAGTCCCGGAATACCCTTGAGTTGCGTAGTGCAATTTTTGATATTTGCACTGTCACTCTCTGGGGTAGGTGAGAGGAATGGTTTGGGTGTGAGGATGTTAGAGGTCAAAGGTTAAGTATGGGGAGCAGATTGGGTGTGGTGGTGGCAAGGGTGAAAGGGATAGGAGTGGGGAGGGAAAGGAAATATTTGTAAGGGCGCAAAGAGTTACGGACAGAGGTGCGGTGTGCGGATAAGGGGGAAATGAGGGTCGGGATTGGGGGAGGAGCGATTTTTAAGGGGTCCTTGACTGAGAGGGAAGAACAAGATGCCACCAGTTCTGGTAAGGTGGCATTGTCAGTTAGCTCAGCCTTAGTTGTAAGGGTTGGTCTCTCGGACAGCACACTGGCGAAAGATTGCACCAGTGACTTTGGTGTTGGAGCTGGATTCACGGCCGCCCCCCGTACCACAGCGTGCCCTGAGGGATTCTGGCCTTCGCTTGGACCATCCGTCCCCTCTTCTCGATCCTTGGAGGCCCGCACAGTCCCTGCGACCGCAAGGACTTGTACGTGGGTCAGCCCCACCATTCCGAGGAGTGGGCTCTTGAGCAGTGCAGGCCCTATGGGGGAGATCATATCTCCTCCGGACACCTGACCTTCTCGCGGTCATCACCACAGAACCCACACTTAGGGTTAGCACGGAAATCCCTCCACACATACCCAATCTGGAAACAGTTCTTCCACTGAATTGGGCCTCCAGGAGACTTTTACTTCTCTACCTTGACGTGGAGCCCACACAGACCTGATATGGATTACAGCCTCACAGTATGCTCCCCGAGAGTCAGAGAGACAACAATGTTTGGCATCCACTGCCTTTCTTGGGTCCTTTTATCTCGTTTCCACTGAAAGAGCATCTGGGTGACGGATTTCACGGGGAAACCCATCTCCATCAGCTCTTCTTGGATGTCTAGAGGACCTATCTGTGTCATGAGTCTCTTTTCCACGACCCTAACCGGCCGTTGCTTTCACTTTCATCACCAGAGCTACTGCCTACTGGCTAGCTTCCTGATGTTGCCAGCCTTACCCCTTCAGTGGAGACTTACGGCCTGAAATACCTCAGATTCATCATTGGACCCCTGGCTCGACTAATCAAGCAACAACTGGAGGTCTGGTCCTGAAGGCAGTCCCTTCACGTCCACGGAGTTGCACGAGCTGTCAAACCGCGCAAAGCATTTAACCGGTCTTCCGAGTCTGAAGAAAATTCAGCCGGGCGTTTCTTACCTACCAAAACCCCTTGGCGGGTGGTGTCGGAGTTTAAGCGGATTTTTGAGGACCTTGAGAAATCACTCGCGTCAGTGCCGCTTGCAACGGTCTTTACCAGCTATATACGGCGTTACTGTTGGAACCATTAGGTGTCCCCTCATCGTAATGGCAGGAGCTTTTCTCATCCATCCGGGTTTGTGGCTGTCTATCCTGAAAAGGGCCTCCAGTTCTTTTTTGTCATCAGTGGCAAGCACACATCCAGTAGTTAGAAGGGCGCCACTGGACTCGCCCACATTGGCATTACTACCGACGCTTTTCAGGTGGCCGGCATGGACCAACGAACCAAAGGCCAAGGATGCAATACCAGATGCCCCTGTAGATCCGTTGGCGGCACGCACACCTCCAGTAATAGGAGGGGCCCCAATGATTTCACCTTGGCCATCTGCGTCCACTCCTCCGGTAAATGGGGATGTCACGCTGGCCACATGTAGTACCTGGAAAGGGTTGTATCATCACTCGCCCCGAGAAGGGCCAGTGATTCCTGGTGACAGCTGCCATTGTCACGTTCAACTCCGTTAGTTGGAGGATCCCCAATGGCCTCGCCTGGTTGGCTACTTGTTGCACTCACCTCCCTGGTTACTTGAGAGGTCATGCCAGCCTTGTTGGCCTTGGAAAGGGTCGCTTCGTCTCTTGAAAGTAGCTCTTGTTGGGTTCGGTCTCTTGAATCCGGAAGTTAGAGTGGCCCCACTGGCTTCGGCCTCTACCACAGGCTTGTTGCCCCCGATATGGCAACTGCTGCTAAAGCTACCGCCTTCGGGCTTTTAGTGGACCCCTTGCAACCCCGCACGAGCTCCTACCTGACTGGAGGGACCTTCAGCTCCTCCGAACGGAGATCTTAAACTCCCCTGCAAAGACGGGCTTCACAAGCCTGCCACTGACAGTGGATCCCCCGACGCTCGCTGCTAGCTTCTTCCTTCTTGGGGCCGGTCACTTTCCGGGCCCATGATTTTTCAGCGCCTTATCCGATGGTCTTCTCCAGACCCCGACGCACACTTCTTTCTTCATATTCAGCGTAGGTTCCATCGAAGGACGTAGATCAGCAGACGCTAAAGACGCTCCAAAAGCTAGGAACATTTAAGGGAGACAGGACAACCCTTTGCCATCCCATCTATGATGTGAAGCGAGGCAAAACGATTTTATAGTTACGGAACTGATGAACTCTATGACATGCTAGTATCTGGGCATTTAAGTAGAGAAGGGGGCTAGATTGTGAAATTACGCTGAGGGACAACTAGCGCTCTTTGATAATGGGGTGGCCAGAGAATATTATATGCCTTTCATTTAAAACGTTGATTAAGTGTAAGACGTCGATTTTCTGGTGGTGCCTGTCCGATCAGCTGGGGCAACTTTCCTGGGGCCATGGCGTTTCCTGGCAAAATAAATTCACAGAGAGTCAACAACTGCCACATATTTTAATATATTAGAACTTATTATCATTGTGTTAATTATGTTTATTGTTTTTTTTTTTGTACAGTACATTCCGTTGATATTGAAGGTAGCAACTTATTGGCTCACCCCTCGAAATATGCAATACATCCACACTTGACTGCAAAATAATTTGCCTTGCTACGCCCAAGGCCGGAGTTAGAGAAGGTTTAAGCCCCTAAATTATTTGTTGATTGTTGGGAAGGAATGATGAGGAAGGTGTTATGTCTTTTAATGATGCACAAACGGTTTAATTTATTCAATTAATTTTTCAACTTTGTTCTTCTCATGACAAAATCAATTATTCGTTACATACTTAGTTAATTAATTATGTTTGCTCTCCTTAACATACGGGTTAGATTATTTCTATCTATTAAATATTTAACTATGTCAAACGTTAATTCGACGCTGCTATCTACATTGACTGGTTTTATATGGCAAGTCTCCCCCTTTCCAGAAACTTCATTACTGTGTATATCTAATTATAAATGTATTAGTGATGAATTATTATATTCCACACAAGTAATGCAAATAACACACTCTAAACAATGTTTACTTTATTTGTAAGAAGCTGAGTTTAAAAAACTCATTAATTTATGTGTTTCAATCATGATTTAAAATATTTTATATTATTTCCGGGTGGATGAAAAAAAGTTTTATAAAATACTATCCATTAGACATATTTTAGTTATAAAAGTGAATTTATTCGTTTATTCAAAGCTGTTATGACTATATAAATTCGTGGAACCCTAAATAAACTCCATACTTTATTTTATGTTACCATGACGGCTACACTATAACTATTAGTAAACAGCGTTGATAAATACTTTGAATGAGAAAAATTGAGGTTTTTTAAGACTTACTTTGATTATAAATATTTAATAAATTTTATTTAAACGTGTTATTTTTTCTAAGCCTGTTTTTTAACTATATCAATTCTAGAATTTTAAAAAAAACTGGACATGTCATAGGCAATTATTAATAAAATATCAGAGTGAGAAGGTATAAATAATTGTAAAGTAAGGAGAAATATTGTATATTTTGGTTTACAAGCTTAAAAACACTTTAAATAATATATATGCTTTTTTAAGTTTTGGACTGTAAATATATTTAATTTAAAAAAATGTAGTTTTGTACTGTTTTAAGAATGTCTTTATGTAACCAAATATACCTGAAACTTCATAAATCACTGTGATGCTTTTATTTTTATTCAATCCTCGATCCCGGCACAGATTTATTTGATTGCCAAACCCTTCATTCACCTCTAACAAGACGTGTATTAATCACAACTTGTGAATGTGGGAAATGCCAGGCCTCCACCTTGGTTCGGATTCCACGTTAAAATGTAGGTCCTCCATTTCATCTCGCAATCACACTACCATTACACATTAGCGTAAGAGCGTGTAACCCGAACGGATAGTAAGACGTGGTGCTAATAATAATAATATTTCTATTCAATATGATGTGTGCTGAGGGAGGATTTATCATACATATTCAGGGTTGAAATTCCGTTAAGGATACAGCTGGATTTGTTTATATCTGTAACTTAGGTTCTCTAGAACCACTTAACTGATTGCGGTGCGGTTTTTACTTTTATACTGAACCAATATTTAGGTGGGTATTTTCCATTATTTATGTATAAACCGGTGTTTCGGTGTGAGTCCCAGTGAAGGTCCAACTGACTTTTTGTATGCATTTATGGAACCACACAATTATTATAGTGTAATTTTTATTATTCTGTTGAATATTTATACAGGAATATTTAGTATAATAACTATAATCGGATGTTTTGCTGTAAGTCCCGGTGAAGAGTCATCTGGATATTTGTTTATTTATATGGAACCACTTAACCGATGCGTTCTAGACTTTCTTTTTTATTAGGTAATTAATCTAGTCATATTTAGCATGATACATACAGGTGTTTTGGAGTGAGTCCCCAATAAGTTCCACTTGTGAATGTGGGGAATGCCAGGCCTCCACCGTGGTTCGGATTCCACGTTAAACTGTAGGTCCTCCATTTCATCTCACAATCAACCCTACCATTAGACATTAGCGTAAATGCGTATAACCCGAACGGGTAGTAAGACGCGGTGATGATAATAATAATAATAATAAGTTCCAACTGGATATTTTTTCTGTTGCCTGATATTTATGGTTCATTTTAGATCATTTTTATGCTGTTACATATATCTCAATGAATTTCATCAATTAAATTTTAGATTTTATAAATCCATATGATTGGGCTGAGATTCCCCGGTGAAGTATTGGCCTGACAAGCGATGACGTAATTTGCTGATCTGGAACAAAGTGAAATAAATAATTCCAGTGGTAGCGGAGTCGGTTTGAAAAATAGATCTAGTTAAAGTTGAAGGCGTGGAGCTGGAGTTTGTTCCTTGGTGAGGTTCTGTTAGGCCTGGAAGTGAAAAGTTTGGCTTTCACAATATCTTGAGGATAGTAGAAATACTTTTATTTGAATTAACATATTTTTAAAATCAGCTAAATCGCTAGTGAGGTCAGTGTGTATATTAGTAAAAATTTATTTTTTTATTGTCAATTGATATTAAAAATAATTTACAATATCTACGCAAACATAAATTGTAATACTGTAATCTTTGATCATATTTTGTTGCTCTTACGTTTACCACGTTCTGTACCATTCCATTGCCAGAGATAATCATGATATATCCACTTCACATCTATTTGTTTGATGTTTCAGATATTGTAATGAAAATTTAAATATACTACATTGAAAAACATTAAAAGTATCTTATTCAATTTATTTTATTGCAATTTTCTATGCTATAGTGAAAGGGATAATATTGCCTAGAAAAATTTATAGAATATATTTATATATCAAACAAAATTTACAACCGCGTTTTACTAACCTTTAACCTAGGGCCGCACTGCAGGTGGGTAGTGGGTAGCTCGGAGGCTAGAGGGTGGAAGCTCGTGGGTGAAGGGTGGATATAGAGTGACGGAAACGTGGCTGGTGGGTTGCTTGGCGACTCACCACCCACTACCCTCCAGATAAACAACTTGCACTGCGGCCGCAGCCTATGGGCTATAAGAATATTAATACGCTAGTGAGTTATGGTAAAGGAGATTGAATTTAATGTGGATTTATCCATATTTACATGTAGGAAAGTTTCGAAACAATTTTAGAAAAAATACCCTCAATATACTTGGCTGAGATTCTAGCCCTAAATTGTCACTCATCGACAAACTGTACTAGAATTGCATGATATTTAAACACGTGGAATATGATTCGTTTAGCAAATAATCGATTGTTTTATTTAAATTATATATCTAGCTTGTGTTTGATCTGACTAATAACACTGTAAACTTGAGTAAAAACTTATTTTAGTGCAATTTAATGAAGAATCATTTCAGTAAAGTCAAAAGATTTTCGAAAATGGCTTTAACGGTTTGGTTAAATATATAAATCTGGGTAGTTTTCAAAATGACAAATAGAAATGTACACTTGTTTTTTAGGGAAAAAATCACTAAAGGGTAGTTTACCAAAGACTATTTTTTTATAAAAAAATTAATGTTTTGCTTTAAGGATTTGGTTCAAAATAATTTCATAATTATTGTTTTTTCTTAAACAATATATATTTAATAGTAATACTGATTACAGATATTTGAACAATTGCAGTTTAAAAAAGAAAAAAAAAATTAATCACACCGTTTTACTATTATAATTACTCTGATATTTGTAGCATTGGGCTTACAAGACAGACGTAAACAACAACATTATAGAAGAAACTTACCGCATTCACCTCCTGACAAGACTCGCATGGAACAACGGCTCAAGTCCTCGAGACGAACATTCACGGTCCCGGCCTAACGGAACACTAAGAGAGCCTGAGGCGTGGCAATCAGAGCGGCGGCTGGCTTGGCCGGGCATGCGCAATGGCGAGTCTCCGTACTAGAATGTACCCCAAGCTGCCACATTCTTCCATGGTAGTCCAGAACTATACCCTCCCCCCTTCTCCTGTCTTCCTCCACTGAGTTGGGTATATATTATGCTTTCTGTACCGATATCGTCACAATTGGGCCTATGTCTTAGTAGGAATAACACTAAGCTCCGGCTTTCTCCGTCTATAGAAATGTAAGATCAAAATTCTGTTTAGCCTTACGGAACTTTATATATAATAATTTATTTTTCTAAATTCTCTTTTTGGCCACACATTTAAATTTAATAACGTAACAGAGTATGGTTAGGAGCATTCTTTTACTCTTTGGTATTTAGAGGTCTTTGCGCGTAATCAAAAATATAATTGATATTACGATAGGTTTGATAAGTTTTTGATCATGATAAATTTGAGAATTATTCTAATAACTTTCACGAATACCCGTTTTTGGGTCTTGACGAGAGTTTATTATGGTTTTTGTCGAAGGATAAATTTGTATATGTAACGACTTTTGGCGCCATTTCTCTTGGCTGACGATTATATATTTGATATATGTTGGTAACAGGTTAAATCTTAAAAGAGTATTTTTAATTGGTTAAGTTGAGATAGTTTATTATCGTTTACAAAACTCCTTTTATTAGTTAGTAAATCTTTGATTGTAAATGTAGGAATTAAATATTTAATGATAAATTATTTAATAGGTATATATCTGTCATTACTGGAAGGCCGTCTCTTTAAGATAGAGATTTTTGTTTACCTTAATGTTCAATCTATTTTAAATAGTACCATATGACTTTATTTGATAAGTCTTTGATTTTGTCTCGCGTACACAATACGCTGATATAAAATGCTATGTTAAACTTTAAATGGAATATTTCAATTGGTTCCCTTTAACCAATTTAAATGGTATACTATTGTTTAAACTTTTACGCATCAATTGAGCGTTGTTAATAAAAATCAACTTTCCGTGATCTGTTTGTTTATCTTGCTAATATATGTCCCATTATTCCCGAGGTATGCACATCAAACATTATAATTTTATTTGAACCTTATGAAGGCTGCGGTCTCGTGCTGTCTGATTAGATAGTGGTTCACTTATTTGATATCCACAACTGGTTCGAGGGTCGAGAGTTGGTGGACTGTAATGTCTAGGTTGCATTTACAACCTAGATCTTCTCGGCACTCGCTCTGGGTTAAACTCCCCCCATCTTATTATTATTTATTTTTGTATGTATTTGTGGCATCTGCCCCTTTTGGATGCTACAGGGGTAAGGAGGAGGAAGGAAGTGTTTTAGAGGTAATATACCTGCACTTGCGTGGAAGGAGAGTGGAAAACTATTGAGGAAATATACCCTAAGTAGACACTCCCTCGAACATCGATCTACCAATCTCCAGCAGGCCAGTCTAATAGGAAATTGACGCCTTGGACAATTCTGCAACTGAAGTGGGGTTTTTGAAAATATATTTTACAATTTTTACAATTGAGGACTATTCTACACGATTTATTAATAATGTATGTTGATTTTTATAAAATTTATTAATTTAAGGTTAGTTTACATATATGGTTAAGACTTAGAAACCCACTTAAGATTATAATAAAAGGTGAAAGGCTGGATAGACATAAGATTTACTAGAAAAAATAATTAAAAAATTGTAAAAATTAATCTTAGGTTAGTAATGATTATATTTAAATAATAAAAAACACGTTAGCAAAAGATACAACAAGCATGAAATAAGTGTGATAAAAAATGAATAAATTGATATATTAAAATAAATCAATGCATATAACAATAGATACTAAGTCAATTGGTGACCATCAGTCAAAATAAACACATACACAACATATTAAAATAATTCATATCAGATTGAAAACTTATACGAGTGCCCACAGTTACAATCCATATAATGGAGATTATTGTTAAATGGAATCAAACTTTGAGAGAATAGTGTCTTTTTTATGTTGCAAACGTATTATGATAAAAGTTTTAAAGCGAAAAGCAATGATAAATGAGAATCCTAGTCTTAATGTTGTTCAGTCCCATACTCCCTGAGTTAGGTAATCAGTGTTTCAAAACCCCGATTAAATTCTGGTTAGTTTACATATGATAAATTTTAGAAAATTTTAAATCTTTCAAAAAGTATTTTAATAAGTTATTTAAATGGGTGTCCGGGAGTCTGTTATTTATTTATCATGATAAATAAGATGATATATTTATTTTTAACAAATATAAATCATTTGAGGGTAGTAAAAAAAATATCGAAAATTTGAAATATTAACAAAAATGTGTGTTCAATGTTGTTTGATTTTTTTGTGAAAATGGTTTTTATTGTACTTAGGAAATGATAGTTTTCCGAGGAAAACTTAAGTGGGGTTTACAAAAAACGTTTTTTTATATAAATTGGGGGAGGGTTACACTTATTTTGGCCACAAAACATTTTTTAACTTGAAATTTATTTAGTTTTCTTAAAAAACTATTAAGGTCCAAAACGGTGCCAGATATGTAGAAAACGATGGTATATTTACACTCTTAATTTGAGGGTGTTGGGGATGGAGGGAAGGTCCAACGACTTATTTTTTTAGTATATAAAATATTTTTTTCTTGCTAATCTATTAGGGTGCAAAACGCCATACTTGGGTGAAAACAGAACTTTTATTTTGGCATTAAAACAAGCCGCAATTATTGAGTGGGGGGGCTACACTTAACTTGGTCCCCCACCTTTTTCTGTTTTAAATATTTTTTCTTGCAAAACTATTCAGGTGAAAAACAACATACTTGGGTATAAAATGTTGCAAAATAGGATTTTTAAGATGGCATGAAAAAAATCCAACATTTACCCTTAACATAAACAGTCGTACCGTCCCTTGGATTAGGGTGCAAAACGTAATACATGGTGCAAAACAGTGCAAAATAGGTTCAAAACGATGGTGTATTTAGATTTTAGTTTTGAGGAGGTGGTACTACAGGTTAATGGAGGTTTTGCAACGTACCATTTAGTGTGATCATGTTTGAACAATTGACTTGAGAGCAAGTATTGGTGAGCACTGAGGCTTGGCCTTAGCCCCTTCTGGACTGATTTGTCAGTTATAGTTAGGGCTAGGGGCCAGTTTGGATGTTAGGGATTTGAATCCAGACCAGTTGTATTTTTGGTGGGTTTTTTTTACCAAATAGTTTTACGCTTTACCTCCTATCGAGAATGGGTATTTTCACTCTTAAGTTCTACCTTACTCCTTATTCGATTAGTGTAAATATTCAGTCAGCCCGAATCCCTTAGGTATATTTCAACAAAGAAAATGATACATAATATAATGAATTATATTTGTAGAACGTCTCCTCTCAGCTCATTACTATTTATAAGCGATTTCTATTGAAATAAGAAATATTTTATTTTGAAGTGTTTCCCATACTTCATTAGCCTAAGATCCAATTAAATTCAGATACAATTTTGTGACCCAAAATTATATGTAATTTTTATTTTTATTTTTTCAACAAATATCACAAATATAGTCCATTAGTTTAGTAATCAACATATTTTTACTTTAATAATCTTTCTCAATAAATGTTCACAGTTTTAGTGGAAACTAAATCAGCGAGACAAATGATTGAATGCGGAATATGAGACCTTATTTGTATCAAATAAAGCTATTTTCAGTTTTAGGTTGTTTTCAACATTTTCTGTTAATATTTTTATTTTTAAAACACCAAATATGAACACAAACCCTGGATAAGATATATTTTCTTGAAATATATTATATTCGTATTCTAGTTGATACTCAGGCCAAACATGTAAACAAAAGTATATCTATCCAGGCAGAAAAAAGAAAAATATATTACGACACTTAGTTTACAAAGCCTATTTTAATAAATAGATTATTTAAAAAATTTCCTACAATTTTCATGAATAACATAGAAAATAACTCAAAGCTCAACTCTGAGTTGTGACCCACAGTTTGATAACCACTGGTCTAATAAATATGTATAAGATTCTCTCCATTCATATACTCAAGTAACACAAACACTTGACTTAAAACATACTTCTCATAATCAATTATAAGGAAAGGCTTATTACGAAACTTTTGTCGAGCTTCGAAAACATTGAAGGAATGAGAGAAATCTTATATCTAAAAATAATTAATTATCTTTTTTTAATTAAGCTCTTGAGAAAAATATAATTAATGAGTAATGCATCTAATAAGTCTAAAAATTTCATAGCGCCATCCATGCGGAATAATTACATCTGCAGAATTATAAATTGGATTTGAATGAGAAATGCACCGGTTGCTAATAATAATAGAGCTTTGATCAATTTTCCAGTTAAGCTAACCCAACAGACTTGTTATAATTTTTTCCGTCGATAGCAAAATAATAATAATAATAATAATAATATATGCTTCTCCAATTTAAAAGTGTATTCCTTTTTAAATTTTACACATCCATTTTCAGGCATTTGCCTATCAAAATTATTTACATCGGCCAACATACGTCAGTCCTTTGTTTCATGGTTGTAGAGAGGTCAAAGTTTAAATCCCGGAAGGATATAATGGAAGTGAATTTCCCCAAACTATCGTTTACTCTGCTTCATGAAAACGTTGGGAACTTTACTCTTAATTTTACCTTCTTTATTAAAATCATACGAGTGTAAATATGTTTATTGTGTGGACGGGTAAATAAAATGCTGGCTCTAAATAATGGATAAAAAGTGTCAATTTAATGCACTATTTATTTCAGTCGCTCACTATCCAAAGTATTACTTCATTATAAATGTATTTCGTGCTTAAGTTCCTTTTATTTTTCTATACTGTATGGCCTACTGCATATGCGTGTGATAGGCCTGTAACATAATTTTTATTCTCGAATCCTTTGTAAGCTTTAACATGATACAAACTACTCAAGAAAGCTTCAATGGCTCCTAAATGTAAATCTAACATATTCACATCAGTAGGACGAGTACCAAACCTAAACATTATCGAATCGCTGATGCTGGTGAAGTTGGAGTTCTTATACTGACCGGTTGTACTTGAAGGTATTTTTCAAATATAATGTTCCCATTTTTATCCAGGCTGGTATATTTTCTCTATTTCGTATCTTATACATAATTATTTCTTATTTTCCCCTTATAAATTGTAGAGTCTATTTGTCTGTATGTTATAAATATTGTGCGATATTTACCAAATGCATTGGTCTGAAAAAAATAGTATCCCCTGCTTAAAAACATTGTACATTGTACCGGAGTTTTAAAATTTAGCTTATGTTTTTGTAAAACTAATAAAAACTTGGTTGAAAGCAAAAAGGCCACGGTAAACGTAGGGCCTAGAGACAATATCTTTAGGTTACCTTACACGTACAATCATTAAACTAATAATATTTATCCCAGACAGTACCGGGTAGGTTAATTAAACTAGTTGTAAATATATGCCAATAAATTAGGAAGAAAGGTCACATTTGAATACAGTAATAAATATGATTGTGGTACAGTATACAAATCCGGTAATTTATTTTTTCAAAAAATTTGCACCATTATTGTGTTAAATGAATTAAAATTATATGTATTAAATTATGAGTGCTATATTTAATTGATCATAATTAAACATGAAATATTGTTCAAAGAGATGTGACTGGCCTAAGTATCCGATAAAGAACATAATTGGCGTAAAAATCAAATCTTCTCTTATAGGTTTACCAATATTCGACCAAATTTGAAAGTGGTATCCTAATATTTACGGGTACATTAACCTTATTGAAACAGAATTATTAAACTAAAATTACCAAAATGTAATTTATAATAGATGTCAAAATAAATCGTAAAATAGGCTTTAAGACATTTTAAAATCAACTAAACAAGAATAAATACTTTTCTAAAAATAAATCGTTGATTTTTATATAAAAAAAGTCGTATTCATTTACTTGGATTGTTACTATTTAAAATGAATATATGTTATATTTTCTGTTGTAAAGATGTAGTTTGGTGGTGTGCTAATTGTATAACTACTTTGGGCTCCATTGATAAAATTCCCAACCAAGGTTGATCCTCGCCTCTTATTAACTTTATTTACAATCTTCTCGAAAGTAAACAGGCCCATGAAATCATGACGCTCATGGTATGGTACATTTCTCTAAGTTCTGAAGTAACCCCTTCCCCCTACACAACCTTCTCCCAAGAAACCTTTGCACGAACCTGTTGACTCAAGCTTTTGTTTCTCCTCGGCGTTCCTCATTACAATCCATTATGAGCCCTTCCATCCCATCTTCACTATAACACCCTCCTTGGAACACCATCCTTTTCTTCAACCTACCCCACTCTATAACATACATATTCATTACCTCCTTTATCTTGCTTAGTACAAGGATACATAAGAAAAACAAATGAATGTGGGAGGAGGGTTGGGAGGGTGGGAAGGAGGGATATATGGGCGGGGAGGAAGAAGGCGACTCTGGCGTCGGAATAAGGACACTGGAACTCTTGTGATGTTAGCATCACGTAAAAGGAGCTTGGAGGATCTTTTATGATAAAGACTTTATGTGTGTTTAATAAACTGAGAAGAGTTGCCAGCCAAGCAATAAGAAGTGTTTCTCTATGTTCATTACTTTTGTTAGTGTCAAAGGGGGAGAGTGTTATAGAAAGGGGGTAAAACACCCTTTGTCTCCTACATTTGAACCATTTTTGTATGCCCTTCATGGAACAAAGTCATCTGATGCAAGGATGCTGATGAATAGAAATGCATGGAGAAGCGATGATAACGTGACAAAAAGCATTTCAAATTGGATACGAATGCAAAATGCCTGTCGTAGTTCATAATAATTCTTAAAAACCACTACACTAATATGACTGTGTTGCAAAGGAGGCTCTGGTACAATGGTTAATCAATTTAAGGTTGCCCCTTATTTTACATATTATTAATAATAATACTTATTTTAACCATATTTTATCAAATGGTTTTGAAGAGTTAGGATTAACAGGATTATAATTATTTCCCACCAAATCTATCAGATCATTCTTGGATTAAGATAATATATATTTGTTTGTATCTAATCGTTTAGGTATGTTAGGATTAACAATACAAATTTATTAAATTAAATTTAATAAAATAATGTTTTTAATGGTAGGACTAACTATTATATTTAATCTCATTAAATTATATCAACTCTATCTGTAGAGTTAGGTTGAGATAAATTGAATCTAATAATTTTAGAGCGTTATGACTAACCATATTATTTATTTCCAAAAATCTGTTTGTTTGTAGAATCAGGATGACCCTAAATTCACAATTTAATTAAGTATATTGCCAGAATCAACGATTTTATTTAGGACTCAACCATCCCTCTCTGAGATGCATTAGATTGATCCCGGTTAAAAATAAGCTAATTATTACGTGGCGGAAAATCAAGCATAGAAGCAAGGATCTGGAACCGTGGAATGAAGGCAAATGTTACGCAATTAATTGTATTTCGTAAAACCAATAATGTAAATTATGTTATTGTGTTTAAGTTACCTAAGAGAGATAATCGGATGAATTATAAGGCTATGGAATAAAGTCAGTTTAGTACAAGCTCTGATTGGGTCAGAAAAAAGCATACTAGTCATCCAATCACTGTTGGTAACAAAATATCAACGTGTAACCCAAAAAGGTGGTAAGACACAGCGATAAAATATTGCAAAAATAAGTGAATATAAAAACAATCTTGAAATAATACATACCATTCTGAAAAAGTTCACCTAATCCAGCTAGTGGAAGCCTATCAAGTGATAGAATACAAACGTTCATAAAGAGTTGATCTATTCCAACTGGTGGCAGCCTATTAGCTGATAGAATACGAAACTTCAGAGAAAATACACCTAATCCAGTTGGGGGCATCCTATCACGTGATACAATACGAACATTCAGAGAAAGTTCGACTAGTCCAGCTTGTGGCAG
>CABEEJ010004291.1:16495-30372 GCA_901482245.1 Timema douglasi
CGTTAGACCATATGGCCACCGAAGCGGATCTAATTATGCTAATATGTTAAGGATTCAAAAGATTAAGTTTAAAGATGGTGTACCCACATTTGTGTGAAGAAAGTGGAAAACCATTAAGAGATAAACAACCTCAGTACACCTTACCGGGATTCGGACCCCGATCTTTCCATCCTCAGAAGTCTATATTCTAAATTATAAAAAGGTTTTACAAAATATCAGTATCAGTTTGGGCATGCGGACTAAGCGTCAGGTTCATCTAGTCTGAAATTGCCGGTGACGGGGGGTCCGGTGTTTGAATCCCATTCGGGTGTACTGAAGAACTTGTTCCACACAAATGAGGGTACATTTTCTTTAAATTACTCATCCCTACACAATATTAACCATTGGCCGCGTGATGGAAAGCGTCCTTCTCACAATAGACAGGGCAGCACAATAGCGGGGAGATCAGGGTGTGAATCCCGGCTGGGTGTACTGAAAGAGGTATCTCCCTAATTGCTTTTCCACGCTCTCTCCATTCAAATACGCGTACACTTCCTCTAATTTCAACCTTACTACTTTTCAACACATGAGTGTAATTAGTAGGGGCCTACATATGCGTTTAACCTTAACGGATAGTGAAACGCGGTGCTATAGTTTTCATTTTTATTTTCCCTTTTTAAAGTTCTAACCAACAGTAGAGAACTCTTATCAGGCTAACGTTGAAGACACAGTCGAGTGTATTATGGTTTGCAAATTACAAAGTATTAAATACATCATCTTTGTGTTCAGTTGATTACAATAAACAAATTTAATAACTAAAACATGTTAAGAAGGAAAGCAAGAACAAAAATATGATTCAGTAGTAATAATTACTACCCGCTTTGGTGGACGCATGGTCTAACGCGCTACTCTTTCAGTAGACTAGACTGCCGATGACCGATGACCTGGTGACCTGGTGGTCTAGGGATAAGGTGTCGGACTTCTGTGCTGGTGTCCGGGGTTCAATCCTTGGTCCCGGCACAGATTTATCTGATTGCCAAACCCTTCCTTCACATCCTTCACCTCTGACAAGACATCTTGTGAATGTGGGGAATGCCAGGCCTCCACCATGGTTCGGACTCCACGTTAAACTGTAGGTCCGCCATTTCATCTCACAATCACCCTACCATTACACATTAGCGTAAGTGCGTACACCCCGAACAGGTAGTAAGACGCGGTAATAATAATAATCATAATTAACATAAATGCAGCGTTCAATAGTTTCATTACCAAGTTTATAAGTGAAAAATACTAGGGCGGTTTTCCTAGTGATTGGATTGATTGATTGCCATTCCATTTTTTGTAGACTCTTGTACTTTACCATTTTTATTTATTTGCAAATACAAACAATCAGCGAGTGAATTGATGTATTAGAATAGTTTGAAATCGTAAGAAAACAACATATAGTTTGAAGTTTGCATGTACAGAACTTACCAATGTCATCATTAAACACAATAAAAACAAGAGGACTTGAATTTAACCCTTAGGGTGCACTGAACGGGGATAAAAAAGGAGTTGGAGGTGCTAGAATAAATTTTTATGGTAAAAAATAAATTTTATCATTTTTTTAAAAAGCACTGGACTACGCTGGACTACAACGTTTATTAAATATATCCTTCACCTCTGACAAGACATCTTGTGAATGTGGGGAATGCCAGGCCTCCACCGTGGTTCGGATTCCACGTTAAACTGTAGAGTCCTCCATTTCATCTCACAATCACCCTACTATTGCACATAAGCGTATGTGCGTATAACCCGAACGTATAGTAAGACGCGGTGCTAATAATAATAATAGTAATATTAAATATACCACGAGCGTAAGGTTATCAATGATCAATTCGATACCTACCATTAGCTAATGTAGTATTTCTTAGAGTTTAAATATTACTAACTATATGCCTACATCTTGACATTCTAACACGTCATTAAAAGGTGATGCGGACGTCTATTATAAAATCAAGTCATTAGTCAAAATGTGTCTCGCTTGCTTGGTGTGTATATGTTTAGGGTTGAAGGTTGTCCACTTTTTGCCCACTATGACAACTTGAAGTGAATTCATTAGTGGAGGAGGGTTACGCGTGATGTAGGGGGCGAAGGGGTGGGGCTAGGTCGAGTCTGATCTCACACAAACAAGAGACTCTTGAAACAATAGAGAAATAAACACTTTTTTTTATACTAGATTGGGGGAAAAAACTACTAATTAGTAAGCCGTCCCCGATGTGAAATTATATTCTCCGAGCTAAGGGAAAAGGGGGGATTGTGGGGAGGGGGAGTTCGTACTCGATAATTAGGGACAGAGAGCTTTTCTGTGACGTGGTGTCGTTTTTCTACAGATTTAACTCCCCTTCACCCCCTCATCCTCTTCTCATAAATAAACAACTGCACCACCGGGCATTGCGCGCCATATTGTTTTAAATGGTGGGTGTTTTTGGACACACAGTGAATAGTTCGCTTGGAAATAATGATCCTTTGTTGTTTGAATATTGTGTGAAATGTAACAGATATTATGTTACACGAAGTTGTATTTTGGCAGACAGTATTGTAAACAACCTTTTCTGTTTATTCCTTAACGATGAATGCTGAAAGCTAGCAATAGGCCTACGTCTAATTTAACTACATTGTACATTAAAAAAATCATCTATTTTGAAACGTTTTCAAACTCAGTCACAGTATTTAATTACCAATATAGATTGAGTATACACCGTATTTAAAAAATACATATATCTAACTTTTAAATTCTTAATTTACATCAACACGTATTAATACCAGTATGGATAATTCGCATATTGTATTAACCATGCTGGATGAAAAAGGTATAATTTTATCGGCAGTAAACAAAATTTTGCTTAGAAAAGAGTGGAGAACTATTTAGGAAAAACCACCCTAATTGCAACCAGCCGGAATCGAACCCCCGAGAGGCAGTCTAGTCCAACACGAGAGTTGCGTATTAGACCACGTTGCCACCAAAGCGGATAAAAAAAAGCTAATTATTATTATTAATAAAATATCTTTAACATATAATTTAACTGTACATGAATTATATATTCTATTTTATTATCTAGATTACATGGTTGATAACAATTTTATTTGGAAATCTTGAAAACTAAGAAATTGTGAACTTGTTAATTACACTAATTCTTTTAAAATTTGCTCTCGCATTCATAGTTTAAGTAAGGTGAGCAACGGAGCCATCTTAGATAACATTAAATCGGGTAGCACGGTTATCTTTTGGAGACCCATTGTGTGTAAAGGAAAATTTAGATTTATTACTCAAAGGCGGAAGCTCCCCAAAGAATATAGCACGTTACGAATAAATGATATCACAAGGTCACGATTAAAGCGGCTGTGTCGTTGTTTTGAGTGTAATTTGTTTTTAAGTAATGAAAATCTCTAATCGGGGTAGCGAAATATGTATGTATGTTCTTTGTTACAATTTGTATAAACCATACATGCGCAATATAATGTTTATATATTATGAAAAAGTCCACTTTGGTGGTCACGTGGTCTAACGCGCTACTATCGCAGTAGACTAGACTGCCGATGACGGGGATATCAAGGTTCGAATCTCGGTTAGATGTACTGAAGGTAGTTTTTTTTACCAAATGGCTTTCCCCTCTACCTACACGCAAATGAGAGTACACTACATATATATATATATATATATAACCTTCTTAATCCCTAAAATTATTATCTATGCCTCTCTTGAGCTAGTTATATCTAGTCCACCTCATTACACCCTATCCCTACCTTGAACTAGTTCTATCCAGTCCACCTCATTACACCCTATCCCTACCTTGAACTAGTTAGATCCAGTCCACCTCATTACACCCTATCCCTACCTCGAACTAGTTATATCCAGTCCACCTCACTACACCCTATCCCTACCTTGAACTACAGTAGGCCCACGGCTTCTTTAGTGCTGACTGACAGCTCACAGCTGACTTCTGACAGTCAACATTTAGGTATATATCTAAATTTTGACTGTTAGAAGTGACAGCTACTAAACACATGTTTTTGCAGATCATATGGTTCGGCGTAGAGATACATAATTTGGTCTGGTAACTCTTCAAAGCTGTCAGTCAGCACCAAAGATGCCATGGGGCTACTGTAGTTATATCCAGTCCACCTCATCACACCCTGTTTCTATCTTGAGTTAGTTCTATCCAGTCCACCTCATTACACCCTATCCCTACCTTGAACTAGTTATATCCAGTCCACCTCATTATACCCTATCTCTACCTTTAACTAGTTCTATCCAGTCCACCTCAGTACACCCTAACCCTACCTTGAACTAGTTATATCCAGTCCACCTCAGTACACCCTACCCCTACCTTGAACTAGTTCTATCCAGTCCACCTCAGTACACCCTATCCCTACCTTGAACTAGTTATATCCAGTCCACCTCATTACACCCTATCCCTATCTTGAGCTAGTTATATCCAGTCCACCTCATTACACCCTATCCCTATCTTGAGCTAGTTCTATCCAGTCCACCTCATTACACCCTATCCCTATCTTGAGCTAGTTCTATCCAGTCCACCTCATTACACCCTATCCCTATCTTGAGCTAGTTCTATCCAGTCCACCTCATTACACCCTATCCCTATCTTGAGCTAGTTCTATCCAGTCCACCTCATTACACCCTATCCCTATCTTGAGCTAGTTCTATCCAGTCCACCTCATTACACCCTATCCCTATCTTGAGCTAGTTCTATCCAGTCCACCTCATTACACCCTATCCCTATCTTGAGCTAGTTCTATCCAGTCCACCTCATTACACCCTATCCCTATCTTGAGCTAGTTCTATCCAGTCCACCTCATTACACCCTATCCCTATCTTGAGCTAGTTCTATCCAGTCCACCTCATTACACCCTATCCCTATCTTGAGCTAGTTCTATCCAGTCCACCTCATTACACCCTATCCCTATCTTGAGCTAGTTCTATCCAGTCCACCTCATTACACCCTATCCCTATCTTGAGCTAGTTCTATCCAGTCCACCTCATTACACCCTATCCCTATCTTGAGCTAGTTCTATCCAGTCCACCTCATTACACCCTATCCCTATCTTGAGCTAGTTCTATCCAGTCCACCTCATTACACCCTATCCCTATCTTGAGCTAGTTCTATCCAGTCCACCTCATTACACCCTATCCCTATCTTGAGCTAGTTCTATCCAGTCCACCTCATTACACCCTATCCCTATCTTGAGCTAGTTCTATCCAGTCCACCTCATTACACCCTATCCCTATCTTGAGCTAGTTCTATCCAGTCCACCTCATTACACCCTATCCCTATCTTGAGCTAGTTCTATCCAGTCCACCTCATTACACCCTATCCCTATCTTGAGCTAGTTCTATCCAGTCCACCTCATTACACCCTATCCCTACCTTGAACTAGTTCTATCCAGTCCACCTCATTATACCCTATCCCTACCTTGAGCTAGTTCTATCCAGTCAACCTCATTACACCCTATCCCTACCTTGGAGCTAGTTATATCCAGTCCACCTCATTATACCCTATCCCTACCTTGAGCTAGTTATATCCAGTCCACCTCTTTACACCCTATCCCTACCTTGAGCTAGTTATATCCAGTCCACCTCATTACACCTTATCCCTACCTTGATTTAGTTATATCCAGTCCACCTCTCTACACCCTATCCCTACCTTGAGCTAGTTATATCCAGTCCACCTCATTACACCCTATCCCTACCTTGAGCTAGTTATATCCAGTCCACCTCATTACACCCTATCCCTACCTTGAGCTAGTTATATCCAGTCCACCTCATTACACCCTATCCCTACCTTGAACTAGTTCTATCCGGTCCACCTCATTAAACCCTATCCCTACCTTGAGCTAGTTCTATCCAGTCAACCTCATTACACCCTATCCCTACCTTGAGCTAGTTATATCCAGTCTACCTCATTATACCCTGTTTCTTTCAGGTACATTATATTGTTATTATCCCATCTAAGTTTAGATCTTCCCACTAGCCTCTTTCCATTGGTTTTGCGCTGCATGCTCTGCCCAACGTAGCCTGCGAGATTTGATTACTCTGAACAGTGTTTGTTGATGAGCTCTGAATATGTAACTCGTAATTATGACACTTCCTCCACTTTACATTATGTTCATCCCTTTTGGACAAAATATTTCCCAAACCACTTTGTTTTCGAACACTCTGAAATCCTTCTATTTATCTATGTTATACTATAATACACAACCGGTAGGACTATTGTTTAGTATATTATGAGTTTTACATTATTTTTAAACAGGTGAAATATTTACAACTTATTGACTGAATAATAGCATCAATTTCTTAACTTGATTATTTTCGTAATTTACACTCTAATATCGTTATTGCTAACTAAGAAATGTCTTCATTTCTTACAACAGCTTCCAGAAGAATCCAAGTCTTCTGCGTATCTTATAGCTGCGTTGACCTTTTAATGGATGACCTGGTGGTCTAGTGGTAAGGTGTTGGACTTCCGTGCTGGGGAGTCCGGGGTTCAATCCTCGGTCCCGGCACAGATTTATCTGATTACCAAACCCTTTCCCTTCACCTCTGACAAGACATGTGTTAATCACAACTTGTGAATGTGGGGAATGCCAGGCCTCCACCGTGGTTCAGATCCCACGTTAAACTGTAGGTCCTCCGTTTCATCTCACAATCACCTTACCATTACACACTAGCGTAAGTGCGTATAACCCGAACGGGTAGTAAGACGCGGTGCTTATAATAATAATAATAATAATAATACTTTTAATGTCAAGACTTCCCTACTCTATTGAATTACCCTAACAGTGTATACTCTTTAAGGCCGAATCCGAGAGTGAGTAAAAGTGAAGGGTGAGCAAGAAATGAAGGAACGTTGGTTTGTAACCAATTAGGCTACTTTCGTGCAGACGGTTCAGTAGTAGGCAAATCAATGCACCTTCACTTCTCACTCACGCTTTCATTTTATTCATTATCTTTCTTGCATTCGACCTTAAGACTCGATTAAAAAGTATTTGGAAAAGTTAATATCCTTACTAACTTTGTTAATTTTATGTTTTCAAAAATTTTGGAAGTTTTAATGCGTCCCAAGCAACAAAAATATGTTGGGAATATCTAAAATAGATTTTATAACAAGCTTTTATAACTATTGTAGTAACTCGCATTACTGATTATTAATTTATAATCTTTTCTAAAATGATATATTATTTATGTTTCATAAAAGTGTTTTAATGTATTCCGTACACGTCGGTTTTCAGTTTTATTTTCAAAACGCCAGCGGAAAGTTGAGTAATATTTAAACTATGTAGAAGATGTTGGGTTGTTGGGTGACTTATAGGGGGAGGGGAGGGTGACCAAGGGGAAGGGTGAAAAGGAGAGGGGGTGGGGGTAAAACGCCTTGAGCCCTGCACAACCTAAAAAAAAAAAGATTACATGTTTGGCTTCTTTGGTCCCAAGCTAAGACTTAAAAACTTAAAAGCTCAGCAGAAAATGTTTATAATCTGTTCCTGTGAAGAGAGAAGGAATCGACAAGTTTACCGATCAAAGATAAAAAAACAAACAATATATTATAGCTGAACTATAGGGCATGAAAAATTTGAGATAAAAATAATCCCGGCACTTTTTTACTGCATTTTATTAATTCAATTTATACAAAAATGAAAATTTAACTTTGTAATAAACTATATATTAAAAAAAAAAGCCTAATACGTTTCCCAACACATGGGTTGGTGACCTGGCGGTCTAGGGGTAAGGTGTCAGACTTCTATGCAGGCGGCCGGGGTTCAATCCTCGGTCCCGGCACAGATTTATCTGATTACCAAACCCTTCCTTCACCTCTGACAAGACATCTTGTGAATGTGAGGAATGCCAGGCCTCCACCGTGGTTCGGATTCCACGTTAAGCTGTAGGTCCTCCATTTCATCTCACAATCACCCTACCATTACACATTAGCGTAAGTGCGTATAACCCGAACGGGTAGTAAGACGTGGTGCTAATAATAATAATAATTTTCCGATTAGCCTTGCTCATTGTAATTGGAGGGCGCCTTTTGCAATAAGCCGGATTTTCAAATTCGCCTACGACATATATATATATATATATATATATATATATAAAATATACTTATATAATATATACATATAAATATAAAATACATTATAATATTTATTACGTAAGTCTTTAAATTAGGAAATTGCTGTAATGCTATGTGGGTTTGATGTTCCTCTTTTTTCTAACAGTGTTTATTATTTCGTTTATGCTCTTTGGTAGAAAGTATGCCTACAAAAATGTCTATTATCTTGTTTAAAATGTATTTTACTAGTTTTAAGTAAATCAATCTTTTTTATTTACAGTAGTGAGAAAGTCTATGCTGTGCACCCTCCCCACCTTTTATAAAAACAAATTAGCCCTGTTGTAAAAAAATATCTATAAATTTGACTGCGGATATAACTTAAAAAAAAAATCATGCTAGAGAATTATGAAGCTTAGCTCCGTCGATAGTGGGTCCACCGATGGAGCTAAGGGTCCCAGGCTCGATTTTAGGCATGGCCGAGAAATGTATCATTGTTGGAATGTGGGTTTACCCTTTCACAGTGATGAATTGACGGCCGGGGGATGGATTTTGTGACTTTCCTAGATTTAAGATTAGAGTAATTAGTACAAAGGTGTATAACCTGAACAGGTAGTAAGACACGCGGCGCTAAAAAAAAAAGCAAAAAAAAAGCACCGTCAATCTAAAATGGAATCACTTAATGATTTGAGAGCCACTACTGTATTAGCTATGTTCAGGTCACAGACATGTCCAGATGGACTCTAACAATATGTGTATTTGTGCTCAGAATGTCTACATCAATCTTCCACCTCCACAATCATAACACACATCTAGGCCTACATTTTCAATCACTCTTTTTTAATGTCCTTTCTCGTAAAATGTTTGATTCCCGTGTCCAGGTGTCATTTTTCAATTTTCAGAATAAAATGTTTTCTACTCAAGTATTTTCTCCCCTTTGTACAGGCTTAACGAATTAGTCTTACAACAACTATCAAAACAAAGTTTGTAGGTCCCTTGTCCAGATGTCATTTTTTGATTAAACTAATATGTAGATGAGGCTATAACCGTGATTAACAAATACTCATATTCGACATCATGTAGAGTTAATGCCTTAAATACCTACCATCCACCCCCATTTCCCTCCACTCTATTATTTTGGCATATATGTATGTAGCACACTTAGTGTAATTAATATTTATATTTTTATTAATGTCAATAGTGTGTTAATAATGAGATATATCTAAAACAGAGGTAATGTACCCACATTTTTGTGGAGGGGACAAAGGGAAACCATTTAGAAAGATGCACCCTTTTTTAACCCATCTGGGATTTGAACCCTTACCACCATTCATCGTTAAAATAAACTAAATGCGCTTAGTGTTTAAATCAAGTTAAGGTTAACTTTAATTATGAAATTATGGTTTAGTTCGGTCCGTGACTTACAGTTTTCATTCATCATAGCCAGAGAAGACTGTCTACCTGCTAACCCTCCCTCCCCCACCCACAAAACTTCATCCCAAGAGTTTACAGTCACTCCACTGCTAACGAAGATAGGTTTTTGGTTCTCAAAGGAACGGTAGCATCAGCTTTTTCACCTTTTCCTCAGCGACACAAACGCCATCTTACAGATTTTTCTCAACATTAGCTCTGTTCAAACACCATTAAAATTCAAAACACGAATGGAGCGAGAGCCACTGTTCACAGAACTACTAGTTATTTATGGCTTTTACAGTCAGCTCTAAGACCCCATAGCTAACTGCAAATCCCTGGTTTATTCTCCCTTCCACACTACGCGAAGACTTTGGTCTTGACTCCATTAAGATTTTAACTTAAGGGTGCTGCTACATCGTAAAGCCCTGGGACGTTTAGAAATACCTCATTATTTAATAAGCTGTTTGAACTATATTAATATTTTTTTAAAGTATAATAGAAAATTATTAACCTGTTTTTGACTAGATAAAAAGTGTTAATTTTGAGTTTGTTGTTAAAAAAAATCGAATATTCTTCACGCAAAAGTGTGTTTTTCTGAGATTACAGCAAAAGGTTAGAAACCTAGATATAGCCTTCCTCTATCAAATAAAGTTCATGTTTAAAGAGTGTCACAACAGAAAATTTTAGTATAATGGTGGATATGTTTCTATGTAAGCTATCACACATCTGTAAAAAAAAAACCGCTTTAAATTTAAAATTTATAATTTTGAATTGGTCATAACTTTTGTCTACATTTTGGTGAGATAATATTTAAAAAAATCAAATCATTTCATAAAAATCCGGGTTTTCTAAACGTATTCGACTTTTCTCTTTGCACTTACTTGAGTGAAGGGAACATGATTTAAGGGAGGTATTTTGAAATTGCGATAGCAAAACTTTTTTTGGTCCAAATAAATCAAATAAATAAATTTCTTTAGTAGAAGTATAGAGTCTAATTTTCTCCACATAATGATATCAACAGTTCTTGAATATCTGTCAAGGGTGTCCTGGAATTAAATAACAACTTTTTATCTTAATTTAAAAAGTGTTTAATTTAATTCCTCTTTTCTCTTGACACATATTCAACAACTGCTTTGTTAAACCTTTTACATTTTCTTATCTGTGAGGGTGACCTGGCGGTCTAGGGGTAAGGTGTCAGACTTCTGTGCTGGCGGCCGGTCCCGGCACAGATTTATCTGATTACCAAACCCTTCCTTCACTGACAAGACATCTTGTGAATGTGAGGAATGCCAGGCCTCCACCGTGGTTTGGATTCCACGTTAAACTGTAGGTCCTTCATTTCATCTCACAATCACCCTACCATTACACATGAGCGTAAGTGCGTATAACCCGAACGGGTAGTAAGACGCGGTGATAATAATAATAATAATAATAATAATAATCTTATCTATAATTCCTATCATTCTTTATAATTTTCCATTTTCTCCCTTATGTGATTTTTGATTTCATCTTTTAGGATGTTGCGTTGCGCGTTTTAAACTCCACCCTGATGAGTTCCGATAGAATGAAACCTAGGTCGGGGGATTAGGCAGTGACGATCTATTTTCTTTAATAGGCAGCCACTACCTCTTTGTCAAGTAGTAGCGATGTAAAATGTGAACTATGTTATTCTTTTAATTGTAAAGGCCATAATGTGTTCGTCCCTTTTATATGTTTTTATCCACCTTCCCTATACCTTCTTCCAAATATCATACAGATTCGTAGTAATATACTTTTCAGCCATCACCATGTCCAAGTTCGACGCCTTATCTCAGTCTACCTTCTGATCTAAAGGTTTTGAGTTCGATTCTCTAAACGACTGAAAAAAATTATCGTAACTAAAATGTGGATTTATCCCCTTTCATAATAATAAATCAATGACTGAGATTGGGTGCTGTGTATTTTCTAGAATTAAATTTAAGTCATGTGCTGATAAAATAAATCAATTAAGAAATAAAATTAAATGAAAGTTGAACTTATATTTAGTGATTTTGATCGTTTTTACATTTCCAAATAAATAGAGGCACTTTTGATGAGGTGGCAATGGTTTTAACGGCGCTCTGGGCGTAAAAAAAAACAGAAAAAAAAACACGGGAGAAACACACGAGAGGAGGTTGAAAAAAAACCCGGGCAAATAAATAAAAGAGAATAATTTCAACTCAATAGCTATACAAAAATAGCTACTGGCACTTAGAACCTGTCACGACGATTTTACCAAGGATAGAAGGATCAGATATTACTCCCAGACGTTTGAATGAAATGAGTCGTGGTGTTATTTTGGTAGCAAGAAATTAGTGAGGCTCACTTCAAGTCGAGGTTGAAATTAGTTCCCAAACGAGAAAGAAACCCCTGTGAAATTATTTTGAACGTCAAGTAAGCGCATTCAATTAATTTTTAATAGTTAAAATAACTTATTCATATTTTAATCAAATTGTTTTTGTTAAAGATAATAAGCTTTAATTACCACTGAAGTTACCGTATCATCAGTTTAAATAAATTATTAATTTTATAAAGTAAATATATCTGGTACTAAAAAAAAAGTTGACGGCATTACGATTTTATACATTTTTTTAAAGATAATATGGTTGAGAAGTGAGGAAATGCACCTGCATTAACGTGAAAAGAGAATAGAAAAATTACAACAAAAAATGACACGCGGAAAACCACCGTGAATGCAATGAGCCGAGATTCAACCCCTGACCTCCTTGTCACTGGTGACACAGTCTATTGAGGATCTGATGATTTAGACAGCGTGATCATCTTTATAGGTGTGCATATTTATAAAATCATATTTTACACTAATATAATATTAATGCATTAATATAAACAACTTTATCAACCATTAACATATTTTGGAAATACTTATAAAGGAGGTATATTTGTTTATTTCCCTGACAAATACGCATACTTCCATTATTTATGTAAATTTATATTTTTTTGTAAAATATTTTGACAAAGAAAACCACTAACCATATTTTGAAACGGTATTTTTTACTAAATTATATTAAATACTATTTTTTCAACAAATCCATATTCATACTTCACTCACTTTTAAAATAAGTGGTTGATTAATATTATCAACAAGTTTAAAAATAAAATAAAATATTTTGACATTACTTTGATATATAATATTTGATATTCTCTTTAGATTATTTTCTTGTGGTTGCTTTATTTATATGTAAACTATAATAAAACTCTGAAATAAAAACAAAACAAAATGTGATATATCACTTCCACAAAAAAACAAAACAATAGCACATATCATTGTATTCATTTAAAATAATAAAAGAGAAACGTCACATCCGTATAAAAACTAACAATGGCAATCGAAGCTCTACCCTAAACAAAACACACTTCTTTTGTTTTCCATCATGGCTTCCTGAGCCTAAAAGAGAGAGAGAGAGAGAGAGAGAGTGAACTAAACTTATAGGAGGAGTTTGATTACAGCCATTGTCAATTAAATTACAAAATATCAACGAGATTTAAATAAAAGTTCACTTGCAACCAATATTTTTAAAGTTACAAGGACTATTAATGAACTAAAATTTGCCCACCGCTTCCTTTATCTTTGAGTACACTCGAAGAGTTGTATTTTTGGCACCGTTAATGGTGGAAAATACATATTAACAGAGTCATACCCTTAGAAACGGCCATTAAAGACTTTTTATCTTTTAGAGTTTCACAACACTTTTAACTATCGAATAAATGGTACGAAACAATCGTATATACTTCCTCAAAGTCTGTAACATTTTGTGATTAATAAAAAATCAGCTATCAGGAAAGATACTTAAAAAAAATCCCTGAAAACCAAATGTAAATTTTATTTTTTAGCGTATTTAACCAGGGTTTGTCGGCTTGATATTCCTGGTCTTCTACTGGCAGTGGAGGATGTTTAACCGTCTTCCGAGGTTGGCGGAACACGTAGGCGCAGTTACTTCGTCTCAGTGAGATGATGATGATGATGATTATATGGTGCCAGTAGAAGTAGTAAACCTAGTTTGAGCCTAAGTTACCAAACTATGGTAACCATAGGAACAATTCCCCTCCGAGAAAATACCAATAGTACCGCTGAGAATTGAACTCTAGACCTATAGATTAAAATCCAGGAATGCTGGCCATTAGACCAAGGGAACAGGCAGTGTTATTTGTCATGTCAAACAATCTGCAAGTATTTATTTATAATACAATAGTTTGAGCCATTTTATAAAAATTTTGAATTTACAAAAATCAGTTATCATAATCTAAATATAAAGTTTGAACAACATTGATCAAACCATTTCGGCTGTTGCCAAGGGACAGTCAGACAAACAGACTAGTAGTTTTAATTATTTTTTTTTGGTGGGG
>CABEEJ010004291.1:30450-66505 GCA_901482245.1 Timema douglasi
TTTTTTTTTTGGGGGGGGGGGGGTTAGAAGGTTAAGGGTAGGGGGAGGAAAAGTTTGGGGCCGCTTAAAACGTCAAGATTCATAATAATCTAAAGGTAGGATATTTTCATGATTACATTACTTTATCTATATAATAATGTAAAAAAAGGTTACATTTAAATAATACCTAGCACACTTAAGTACTAATTACGTCAATGGGTTAGGAATTTGCAAGGTTGAATTTAGAGGAAGAGAACCCGCATTTGCGTGTAAAGAGCGTGGAAAACCATGTAGGGAAAAATCACCCCCAGTCCACCCGAGCGAGATTGGAACCTTGATCTTCCCGTCTTTGAAAGTCTAGCTCAACATGAAACTAGCGCGTTAGCTAACTACGCCACCGAAGCGATAAATTATATCCAAAGAATAATATTAAGATAGCTGGTACATTTTATTTGCTTTCAAAAATAATATATCTGTTGGAATCGGTGACGGCTTAAAACGAAAATCTCATTTAGTATACAGCATGTTTTTATTTCGATATAACACAAATAAAAAATACACTTAAAGGATAATATGCCCCACTTCTATGCCCAAATGGTCCAATACGTTACTATTCTGATAAACTGGACTGCTGATGACAAGGAGAATGGGGTTCGAATCCCAGTCGGGTGTATTGAAGGTTTTTTCTAAATTGTTTTCCACTATTTATCCGCGTAAATAAGGATATATTTCCTCTAAATTCAACCTTACTCATCCATAACACATTAGCAAAGTACATAAGCGTATAACCCGAACGGGTCGTAATACAGGGCGCTAAAGAATAGAGAGAAAATGTTATGGTAAGGAATAATATATTTCACAAACTTAACAGACCGTTGTTTTTCATGCACAGTATCCATCGGGGATATATACATTTAAATACGCTAATCTTTTAAGAAGAGGAATGCACCAATTATAAGGAAACGTACTCGCATTTGCAGATAGGAAAAGTAGGAAAACATTTATAATAATAAAAAACCCTCAATAGTTCTGACTTCATAGTCCCCGACCAACCACACCTCATCATCTTGACGTTTGGTCCACCTGCGTCATCAAAGTAATTTGGTAAGAAGACTAGTTTTACAGAGTTGTTAGCTATGGGATTTCTTGGACCCCTTAAAATGGTTCTGCTGCCCAATAGGGGTTCTCAGACCTCAGGTTGGTAAACAGTGACCTAGAAAAATGTGTATGTACTTCAAACATCTTGTTACATGATTTATGTAGACTCAAAGACCAACAAAATTGTAGAAATTTCTCAAAGTTATTCTCGTAGACTCATTATGTCAGTCTCATATCACCACACTTGATGTGGTTTTATTTATTTTGAACCTAATCCCCTAACATTTATTTTTTACACTTCATTGAAATAAACATTTTTTCGTTTAATTGTTAAGATTTTAATAATAGCTAAATAATATTTTTTTTGGAAGCCCACTTACGACCACCAACATTGATGAAACGTTACTAAAATTTGGAAATTTATAAATATGTCTTATTTTATTATTAATTATAAAGTTCATCCAAAAAGTTATCACAATATTCCAATAATACTTTCTTGTGGTTTACTATATAATTTTTCTCTAAATTACTAAATAATGGACCATGGATGAAATAATAACTATGGTAATACATTTTATTTCTGTCATTATGACAACATGAGTTTCTTTTATCAAAACACGGGTGTCCTATAAAAATCAGACTGTACTTATTGAACAGTTAATTTTTAATTTTTAACCATCTCAATAAATCGTAGTAGTAGTAATAATTATTATTATACATACCTGCATCTATGGCCGAGTGGTACAGGGCATTAGAGTTAAATCCCATTTGATTGCTGTTAATGGGAAGTACAAAGCTAGAATCCCATCCGGGTGCAGTGGAACGATTTAAACTAAATTGTAAAATAAACACTATTAATACATATTAAGGGGTATGAACTTTAAATGTGTTACAATAAAACGAATCCATGACCTATTTCAGTAGAATAATATCAAACAAACGTCAAGAAACAATTATATAAAACAATTATGCATACATACGTAAACACACAGTTCCCTTACGAAGTAGGAAAGAAACTGTGCATTTATCTAAAAAAAACCGCACTTAACCCATCCTCACTAACTTTCTCCACACTTCCCTATCCTTGCATACTCCCTTCACTTCAACAACATCCATACACCGAGTCAAACATGCTCTTTTATTATTAAAAATCTTAATGTTTCTCTTTTGCACACATTCATCTACAACATTTAGCCATATCTTATATGACCTACCTCTTTCTTTTGATCCACACACTCTACCTTCATATATTTTCTTCGTCACTCGATCCACACTCATCATCTCAACATGCCCAAAACAACGTAAGACGCTTCTTTCACATTACATGCTACGTTGGTTTGAAAAAAAATTATAACGATGATATATTCTAGTGTAAACAAATCAATAATTTATTGATGCATAAAACTAGCAATAGCTTTGATTTGTTTTCGCTACTCACCTCTGCAGAAAATCATTTAGAGTGAAAACTAAGATATTCTTCATCTTCTAAGACTAATGTGTCGTGATTCCAGTTTTCATGATTATTTTATACTTCATTTGCAACCGTACGAATTGCGTTTACTCACATTTAACATTAATGATTGATTAATTTCGTTCAATTAAACTATAGTTTCATGATAATTTTGTGATGTAAATCAAAATGATTCAATACAAAAAAATTAAAATAATAAACCACGCAGAAAATTTATAGTTCACATAACACATCCGAATAAGGCTTCTGTGCAAAGTTTGCCTATACCAATTGTTTACCATAACAGCATAACTCCCCTCCTCCCCCCAGACGAAATTTAAAACGTGTTTACATTTTACCCACGAAAGTTACAAAACTACATTAAATGTGGGGGTAAAGGGCGAACGTTACAGTTTTAAGCCCAACCGTATGCTATTCTGGAAATTTCATCATTTTTTTTTCAAAACTTTCCACTTTCCAAAACTCCCGAGTAGAATACTCTTGTTAGCATAACAAGATAACCCGCACACACCTATACACACGAAGTGTGACGCTGTATTGAAAGCAGGTTAACCCCGAAGCCACCCATTTCTACCAACTCCTCTTTAATCCACCCCCTCCCCCAATCTCCCTTTTATCCCTTTGGGTGGGTCAGATACCCCCTTAGTATTAGTATCAATGGCGTTGGATCAGAGAGGAGTAGGGGTCGGAGAGGTGTAGGGTTTCAAAATGGCTTCGTCAGTAATTGCTTTCACCCTCCCTGATTCAGCTTATCTTCTTGTGGGGGGGAGCTTGCGCTAAACAATGGTTTTGCTGCTGATCAGACATTGACCAAAGGAAATAGAGAGAGAGAAGAACACCACTACGTGAACAGATTATGGACTGCCACAGTCATTATCTTCGTCTCTCTCTACATGTGACCATCCATCTAGCGTTTGAGGGACGATAGATAAAACCGCCACTTATTAATACGACCGCAAATTTTCATAGTCAAACACTGTTTTGACCAACCCTGCAAAAAAAAAAAAAGTACACTTTGTTTATCATGAAACATCCTACTTGTACATATTACACTATGGCCATTGTAAGAAACACCACAGTGTAACTACAGTAGCCCCATGTCTTCTTTGGTGCTGACTGACAGCTTTGAAAAGTTACCAGACCAAATTATATATCCCTACGTCGAACCATATGAGCTACAAAAACATGTGTTTAGCAGCTGTCACTTCTGACAGTAAAAATTCAGGTATATACCTAAATGTTGACTGTCAGAAGTCAGCTGTGAGCTGTCAGTCAGCACCAAAGAAGTCATGGGGCTACTGTATGTAAGGTAAGCTTGCTGCTCACTTTTAAGGGAGTGTTTCTTTAACAGTAGTCCATGGTGGTGTGCTGGGTGGCCCACACAAAAAATTAATGATATGACACAATCGTAATTTCTTTCTCAAATAGTGTATTATAGTTTTCAAAAATATATACTAATCATTAATCTAACCTCAAATTATCTTCATGTAAAGATTTCCCAAAATACCGTTACTTCTTTTTAAAACTATTCTTTGTACAAGGGCTTCAATCAAAATCAAAACAATACCCTGATGCCAGAAATAATTGTTGAAAGGTCACAGGTCACATAGAACGTAAAGATTCATTATAATCTCGTGGTATACATTTTTCGCAGATGCAATGTTTTTTTTAAAAACTCGAATACAGGACAACCCCCACTTTGTTCCACAAGTACAGTCACATCTTAATAGGCAGGATCTTATCTAGCAGAAACGGTTACCTTTTAACATTTATCTTATTATGTGGCAAAAGAAAGCTACAAACGAATATTTGACATGTTTCATCCAGTTGAAAAGATACTTTATTGAAAAAAGGGGTGGTATTAAAAAACAACAAAAAGAAACACTACCAACCTGGTAATTAATTTTATCTTGACTTACATCTAACTCATCCTTTGATCTACTTTTGAAGTTACAAATCATCTACCTTTGGAATAACAATTCTTTTACCAATGGAATTCCAATTCATCTATCTTTGTGATTATAATTATTCTTTCCTTGTAATTAAAATTGATCTACCTTTGAAGTTACAAAACATATATACCTTTGAAATTACAATTCTTCTACCCACGGAATTCCAATGTATCTATATTTGTGATTATAATTCTTCTTTCCTTGTAATTACAATTGATCTACCTTTGAAGTTACAAATCATCTACCTCTGAAATTACAATTCTTCTACCCACGGAATTCCAATGTATCTATATTTGTGATTATAATTATTCTTTCCTTGTAATTACAATTGATCTACCTTTGAAGTTACAAACCATATACCTTTGAAATTACAATTCTTCTACCCATGGAATTCCAATTTATCTATCTTTGTGATTATAATTACTCTTTCCTTGTAATTACAATTGATCTACCTTTGAAGTTACAAATCATCTGCCTTTGAAATTATAATTCTTCTACTCATGGAATTCCAACTTATCTATCTTTGTGATTATAATTCTTCTTTCCTTGTAATTCCAATTTATTTACCTTTGAGAGTAAAATTCGTCTTTCCTTGGAATTACAACTCTTCTGCCTTTTAAAATTGCCAATTTATCTACAGTTGTGATTATAATTTGTCTTCACTTGGAATTACAATTCTTATACCCGTGGAATTCCAATTTATCTATCTTTATGATAATAATAAGTTTTCCCCAATAATTACAGCTCTTCTACCCATGGAATTACGGGTTATATAATTTTGAAGCTACAATTCTTCTTTCCTTGTAATTCAAACCCTTCTATTCATGGCGTTTCAATTTATATACCTTCGAGGTTAAAATTAACTTAACCTTGGACATATTTAGAAATATAATTCATCTAGCTACCCTTGAATATACAATTCAAGCGCAGGTGCAATGCTTATGTAGGATTCTGGTAGGAATAAAGGTTTAGGTACTACAAATATTTGATTGTGGCTAACAATGATAACATTTTAATATATTATAAATCTACTTTTATAGTTAGTTATATTAAAAGTTTGAAAAACAAGAGATTAATACCATTATAAAATACTTTTACCAACATTATCTAATGACCAAGAATATTTTCGATATTTTCCAACAGTTGTACTGGAAGGAAGTTGCGCTATCTATTTATTTTGAGTCAATAAATATATAAGTATAAAAAATAAAATAAAAACTGGAGGCACGTGCACTCATTGATAAACATGAGTAATAAATAAATACATAAATAAACATACATCAAATATTTAACTCGGGTTCCTGTATAATTTATTCATGAATAATTCAAATAAATGTGCAGGGAATAATTTTACTTCCGTTATTTAAATATTTCTCTCACACTCCTCCATCAAAAACGATCTGATAGGCCAGTGGTTCCCATACGTTTTATTCGGCGCCCCATCTGATTAAATTGTCCAAAATACAAATGCCCTAGACAATTTTTATATAACATCCCCCAACTTTCACCCCCTATCGTTGTGGTTTCGGAAAACTTTGGAATATAGGAGGCGCCAACGACAAATGAAAATATATTTAAATAAAGTGTACGACACAATTGTACATACGTGTTTACATATACTCCATTCACGGTAGGAATTATTCTCTGAAAGGTCTTTTTTCCTACCAATACCCTGCTATATAATAGATTTCTGGTAGAGGAAAAGGCCTTTCAGAAAACAATTCCTACGCTGAACGTACTTTAGTTTATTAGAATTAGAATTTTTTTTTCAAAAAATATTTTTTATCAATAATATTTAAATTATTATTTATTTTTGGAAAAGATGAACAAACATTATATTCTGCATGTAAACACTCCCCAACAACCCTTTTAAAAAAGACCATTGCAATCTAATATTTTTCTTTTACTTTCATAAACTTAGTTATCAGTGAACTAACGTTATCGAAAATGTTAATAATTATATGTATTTATAATCATTATTTTAGGGCTAGATAATAACTATATATCAGATTTGAATGCAATCTAGCAAACCGTTTAAGCTGTGGCCTCATTTGCAAACATATGGGTAGATAGACATGATTTTAAGACCCCCTTTTATGATTTAATTTTATATAAAAAGCCAGTATGCATCAAAATATCGAAATGAAATAAAATATAATATTTAAAACACTTAATGCCAGAAATAAAAATTATAAAATTTTTACTCTTCCCTTAGTCTTCTCGCGTACCACCGTTTGGGAGCCCCTCTGACAGAAAATAATAATAAACCAATTTAACAATTTAATTGTGAAATTGAAATAAATTTTAAATAATTCATGGGAAGTTATATCATACGAACACAGAAATGTTTTTTTTAATATAACGTATTGTAATTTTAATTTATAGTTCTCTCATTAAAATATTTGCCAGTGAGTTTTGACAGTTCGGAATATTTACAAGCTGGGTCAAAAGGGAATGGGCGAGAGGTCAGGGGGTAGGATAATATAAATGGATGAGATAAAAGTGAGTGGTTAGTGGTTAGCATAATTGGTCGGTACACCTTGGTTAGATACCCATTCCCATCACAGTTTTACATTTTCATCTTTGAAATAAATACTAGTTAAAGTCTCACACACCTGCAGCTATGGATATTAAAAAAACCCAAATAAAACGAGTGTAATTTGTGAAGTAAAGCAGAACAAATATAACATACAACTTACCCGCCTCGGTGGCGTAGTTGACTAACGCGCGAGTCGTGTTGAGCTCGACCGCCGAGGACGGGGAGATCGAGGTTCGAATCTCGGTCGGGTGAACTGGATGTGGTTTTTCCTAAATGGTTTTCCACTCTCGCTCCACGCAAATGCGGGTTTACTCCCTCTAATTCAACCTTCCCAATTCCCAATCCATTAGAGTAATTAGTACTTAAAGCGTATAACCCGAACGGGTAGTAAGACGCGGTGCTAAATATTATTATTATTATTAACATACAACTTGAAATATAGTTGGGTTGCCAAATAAAGAACCTTAGCTGACATTCCAAAATAATTACTAGATCTATTTTTACGTATTCATATACCAAACATTGTGTATCGTAGATGTCCCCTTGTAAATATGGTATCAAGGCTGGTTCACACTGAATGATAAGCTAAGCTAAGATTTGCTCTGCTAACCGTTTAGAAAAGTACCGGATAATATTCATACAGAAAGCCAAGATAAGCCGCACCACGCTATGTTTTTTTTTTCCGATTACTGGCCCGGCAATTTTTCTATCTTCCATCTTGAGCCATCTTAAGTTGCGCATGCGCATAATGCAGCTTGGGCTCCATGTTTAACATACGGAGTGCTGTATTGTTGAAAATAACCAAAGAAGTGTTGAATTTCGTTTTCAGTTCGTCTCACGTGTATTAAAGTAATATTATATTTAGGTTTTTTTTATTTAATAAGTGTTTTTATATTAAAATGGTGACCTCGTGGTCTAGAGGTAAGGTGTCGGATTTCTGTGCTGGGGGTCCGGGGTTCAAACCTCGGTCCCAACACAAATTTATCTGATTGCCAAACCCTTCCTTCACCTCTTACAAGACGTGTATTAATCACAACTTGTGAAGGTGTGGAATGCCAGGCCTCCACCGTGGTTTGGATCCCACGTTAAACTGTAGGTCCTTCATTTCATCTCATAATCACCCTACCATTACACATTAGCGTAAGTGCGTATAACCCGAACAGGGTAGTAAGACGCGGTGCTAATAATAATAATAATAATAATAATAATAATAATAATAATAGATTATCTTGCTCAGTACTATCATCTAAGCTCAAACAATACATTTTGGAGAGTGTCATAACTTAAATTCACTGAAACAGACCAGAAAGAAACCACAGCGAATTAAGAAGAGAAAAAAAGGAACAATAGCTTAGCTTAGCATTCTGTGTGAATCGGCCTTTAATATTGACAGCCGAAAATAAAGAATCATCTTTAAACAATATTTTTAAGTTTTTAAATGTTCTAAAATATTTTATCTCAGACTTTATGCTTTACTAACAACATCAAAGTAGCGGCTAAGATTATCTTAGTTTTTTTTAATTAATGTTTTACTAAGTAGACGACCATCTTAACTTTCCGCAAACTGTTTAATTTTAACCATTTTAACTATATAGATGAGAATTTAAATATTTAACATCCTCCTCCTTTATACCCCGTGAGTACATTCGGTTTGAATAAAATATAAACACTTTCATTCTCGGCTATTAGCTCTAAATCAGCTTTAATACCGTCCATTTTTCATGAGAAGATTTTTCTAGAAAATACAAACCTTATTCTTTTGCGACCAACATTGATCACATTTTACTATATTATTAGTGTTCTCTTATAAGTATTGATAATATATATATCAAAAGTGACAGCTGTAGATCACATGACTTGACGTATGCATACGTGGCGATAAATCTAATAGCTTTTTTTAGCTGCCGAGAAAATAAATTAATCCAGTGTTCATTAGCAGACATACTAACTCGGTTATGGGGTCCATAGCTATTTTATTTTTAGCGTCGCATCTCACTACCCGTTCGGGTTATACGCATTCGTACTAATTAGGCTAATGTGCTAGGGATTACGGAGGCTGAATTTAGAGAAAGTATACCCGCATTTACGTTGAGTGGATAACAATTTTTGGTGACCTGGCGCTCTAGGGGTAAGGTGTCAGACTTCTGTGCTGGTGGCCGGGGTTCAATCCTCGGTCCCGGCACAGATTTATCTGATTACCAAACCCCTCCTTCACCTCTGACAAGACATCTTGTGAATGTGGGGAATGTCAGGCCTCCACTGTGGTTCGGATTCCACGTTAAACTGTAGGTCCTTCATTTCATCTCACAATCACCCTACCATTAGACATTAGTGTAAGAGCGTATAACCCGAACGGGTAGTAAGACGCGGTGCTAATAATAATAGATAACCATTTAGGAAAATAAAACACATTCTCAGTACGCCCGACCGGGATCTAAAACCTCATCGGTGGTCTAATATACTTCGAGAGTGACGACTTAGTCCATGTGGCCACCAAAGTGGACTAATCCATATCTGATTTTCTTACTAAACATAAGCGTTTAATACTTTCATAGAAGTTAACTTGGATCAGAATAATTTTTTACTTGTACACTTATCACAACAAAAAACTCCATGGAGATAACCCGTAATTGGAGCTGGGTCTGTAACGGAGTCGACTTAGACTCGTGAGGACCAATGAGACACTACTTGAATAAAGAAGTGGTGGTTCTGGGCTAGAAAACTGAGATTAACTTATGGAGAGATAGCTATGCTGACCACAAGACACATGGTGACCTGGTGGTCTAGGGGTAAGCTGTCGGACTTCTGTGCTGGGGTCTGGGGTTCAACCCTCGGTCCCGGCACAGATTTATCTGCTTACCAAACCCTTCCTTCACCTCTGACAAGACGTCTATTAATCACAACTTGTGAATGTGTGGAATGCCTACACCGTGGTTCGGATTCCGCGTTAAACTGTTGGTCCTCCGTTTCATCTCACAATCACCCTACCATTACACATTAGCGTAAGTGCGTATAACCCGAACGGGTAGTAAGACGCTGTGATAATAATAATAAATAATAATAATAATAATAATAATAATAATACATGACACACTCTATCCGCAAATCTTGGTACCACCCTTCACCAGAAGATGGCGGCCGGTAAGTACATATAAAACAGATTTTTTTTAGTACTTCTTACTCTCGTTTATACTATACGCTTGTGTGGGCTACTAATTACGTTCATGGTTTTAGGGATTAGGATGATTTTTATTTAGAGGAAGTGTATCTGCCTTTGCGTGGAGGGAGAATGGGAAAACTATTTTGGAAAAATCATCCTAACTACACCCGATTGAGATTCTAACCTCGATATTTCCATCATCGGCAGTCTAGTCTACTGTGAGAGTGGCTTCTTAGACCATATGGCCACCCAAGGGGGTTAAGATATTAATTAATTAAAATAAGGGGGAGGGTGTGAGAGAGCTATCTGAGGGGAAGACCTACCTATATAAGCTTGGAAAGAGGATTGGCAACCACATTGAGAATCATTATGTAATTAAAAAAAAATATTTCCCCTCGATACAACTATGAATGATGACCAAACACAATGCGTCTAGCCTTAGAGACCATTAGACCACTGAAGTCGTTAGAACAAAGTTTAAATATGATATAAATTTAACTTACATTTAAAGTGAACTTTGCTTTGTCCCAATTCGAGTAGGAACCTTTAATATACACATTAATCAGACACCCGCATCGATGGGCATTTGGGTTGAGCGTAGTGTTCATCTACAGTAGCCCCATGGCTTCTTTGGTGCTGACTGACAGCTCACAGTTGACTTCTGACAGTCAACATTTAGGTATATGCCTAAGTTTTGACTGTCAGAAGTGACAGCTGCTAAACACATGTTTTTGCAGATCATATGGTTCGGCGTAGGGATACATAATTTGGTTTGGTAACCTTTCAAATCTTTTAGCTGTCATCTGTGACCTGCAAGTCAGCACCAAAGAAGCCATGGCACTACTGTAGTTTGGTTTGTCCGTGATGGTGAGGTACATTTCGTAATCTCGGTTTGGAAAACCCAGCATAGTTTTTATATATTTTGCTTTTTTACAAACAAATAATTTTTAATTCTTGGTTAACCCTGGTTTTATGTACAAGCTAACGCGAGAATCTTATATATCTTGACTAGTTAAAGCCCTCACTAATTATACCCAGGCCATTTGTCTCGAAATAATTACGTTTTCATGCAAATAACAGGTAAGACTTTCTTAAACCTCTCGAAATTATGCTTCAATCCCTTCCCTTTTTCCTCTCTCCGACTGTCCTTCCCTTTACTTACTATCTCTTTCAATTCCTCCTAATTACTGCACCTCAAATCATCTCTCAGTTTACAGTGTAAACATAATCATCCTTTTCGTGCTTCTCGTTTTAATCTCCGTCTTTTGAGCACATCCAAAATTTAGAATCAGGGTTTCTTTATCCGTTTTATTTTAGCACCACGTCTTACTACCCCATTCGGTTTATTCGCTTATGTATTAATTACGCTAATATTTTTATGGATTATGAAGGTTATATTATAGTAAGTGTACCCGCATTTGCATGAAGGGAGATTGGAAAACCATTTTGAAAACAAAAACATTCAGTACACCCGACCTATATTTAAGGTTCGATATCCCCATCATCGGTAATCTAGTTTAACACGAGAGTCGCGCGTTAGACCATGCGGCCACCGAAGCGGGTCTTTCTTTATTTTGAAGTGAAAATGATAGGCCTTGTATTCAGGCTATAATGTTTAATTTTCAAAATTATTTAATCGTAATCAATAGTGATAAATTATTTAAATATTACTCATAAATTTATCAGGCTTTCTCAGATATTTAATGTAAAAATTAATGAAAACCCGCCTTAATTTAATAGAGTTAATAAAATTACACTATTATTACCTAAAACTAATAATTAAATAACATAGTTAAATAATTACGGGCACACAAACACATGTGTTCAGGGCAATTACAAACTGGAATTTAAGCCAAATTTATACTATAGAAACAAATATTATAAATAGTCTAAAAATATGATTAGTTGAAAAAATTTGAAAACAAACTATAGGTCTCGGAGAGTGAGAAACCATTGGTTTAAACCACCCTCAGAGGACTCAACTGGGATTTGAACCCGGATCTCCCTGTCATCAGCAGGCCAGTCCAACACCCGAGTGACAACAGCTTAGACCATTCGGCCGCTGAAGCGGGTAACCAGTTTTTAAACAAAAATATTAATCAATAAACAACCTCTATCTACAAATTATGATTAGATGATAGTTTTCATCAACATTTTTAAGAGTAAAATTTAATAATACTAATAAGAAATTTTTGGAATTTCCTCCAAACTGTGTTCGAACCTTCATACAATTCCCACCTTGCATGAGATAACAGAAGTTCTGACACATTTGTTACATTAGGAAATATTTCCCAGAAGACAGATAGTAAGAACTGAAAGAAGAAAAAATAATATCCGCCTCATTAAGTTGGGAGTAGTAGTGAAAGCGAGCTGAGAATATTATTTTTGCAGTTTTTATAGCAAAAAGGTTTTTTTATTGTAAAAAAGAAATAGCATTTAATTCTCTGCACTTGGTGATATAACAGTTGTTGAATATCTGTCAAGGATGTCCTGGAATTTAATTACAACTTTTTCTCTTAATTTAAAAGTTTCTCATCTGATGCTGCTATGCTCATGGCAGATATTCAACAAATGTTGATATCACGATATGAGGAAAATTAAACTCTTGGTTTCTACTGAAGCAATATTAAATTTGATCTAGACGTATAATCCGAACGGGTAGTAAGACGTGATGCAAATAATAATAATAATATGTTTAATTTATTTTAGCCAAAAAGATGTTTTTTTAATAAAAACTGTGAAAGCACTGACCTTTTCTCACGTTCCATTCATTTCCACCGTGGGAGTTTCTACTTTATTTGAAAAATGAATGTAAAATATATTTAATTTATATTTAATTTCTCTTTCTTTCGATCCTATCTCTTTTTCTTTCTTTTTCTACATATTAAAGAGGGAACAATGTTAGTAATACATACCTAGAGTAATATAAATATTTGAATGAAACTAAGTAATATATTAGTGTACAGTTTATAGTGCTAGTGTTAGAATAAGTTAGTCACGGATAAGTTAACGTCATCTACCTAGAAAAAAAGTTGAACCAAAATTATATGAAGTGTTTAATTACATATATATGCCCATTAGTGCAATATAAATCTGGTTATAAAATGATGCTAAAATAAATCCTCTAATCTTTTAGGGTATCGAAGAATCAAATAGCCAAAGCTATCATTTATGCATTTCAGTGAGGATCACACCATTTGGTTATCATATTCTGAAAATTGAAAAATGACACCTGGACACGGGAATCGAAACCGGGACCTTCGGCTTAGTACGCCAATGCTCTTACCACTGAGCTATCGAGGATTCTTCCCGTGTTCATGGTCATTCTTTTCTCTTCACTCATAGTTTAAGGCAGGATATTATTGAGGCACTATTCCAAACAGCTATTTGTATGTATTAAATTTTCATCATTTAATTATATAGATGGTGACCTAGGGGCAAGGTGTCAAACTTCTGTGCTGGCGGCCGGGGTTCAATCCTCGGTCTCGGTACAGATTTATCTGATTACCAAACCCTTCCTTCACCTCTGACAAGACATCTTGTGAATGTGGGGAATGCCAGGCCTCCACCGTGGTTCGGATTCCACGTTAAACTGTAGGTCCTCCATTTCATCTCACAATCANACTGTAGGTCCTTCAGTTCATCTCACAATCACCTTACCATTACACATTAGCGTAAGTGCGTATAACCCGAACGGGTAGTAAGACGCGGTGCTAATAATAATAATTATAAATAAATTTCTAAAACTATTGAAAATGACACGTTGGTGCTGAATCAATTCGTTAAATTAATCTGTAGAGCATCTGCTTGCCATTTTATGTCTCCAAAATTCAATTTCTGTCATGGACCGAACATTTATCATAGAGAAACAGCTGTGATAACTTTTTTTGCAAACTATGAATTTATCACTCTTCAGGGATTTACTAAAAGGTGCAAATCTGTCCCGTTGAAAGTATAAAAATAACGCAACTTTAAACAAGGGGAAAACTGAAGGCAAGAAAACTCTGATGGCATTAGTAATCGTACTTTTTTTCTTTACCGAACTGTGTAAAGAATTTACATGAAAATTCGATACTACTTTATTTTAAATCTCTACTGAAAATTGTATTAAATTTTTTTTTTAAATAATTAACAATGAAATAATAATATATTTGGGTACTCTATGGACAGAAAAACTTATTATTTTAAAGTATTTAATTATTGTTAATTCACATCTTTATTTACGCTATCAAAATATTTTAAGACACTTTCAAACACATGTTCAGTATTTTGATGATTAGCTATTGAGCCACCGGATTATATTAAATTAGTATTATTAATCCCACTAGATGCCATGAGCTCAAAGCGTTTCAACTTGGGGGAAAGATTTGTTTCTTGCCTTCATTTGTTTTAAAAAGCCATTTTATCTGTGGATTTATTGTCCTTTTTCTCACTCTTTAAAATCTTTAATATGGATGGTTTTTACATACGTATAGTTAAAGTGTTAGTGTATTTGGTATATGTGTGTGTGTATTACTTGTCTCAAGAATTAATATTAGTGTGTTTGGTGATTCCAGTCGTACTCAACAATATAACCTTTGACACAATAAAGCGGCGCAGTAAATGCTAATTCAAAGTTTTCAATGAATGACGTTCTAATATGGAATATGTTTGTCGACATCACTTAAAGATTTTCTAAACAATCCTCATCTACCTTGGATACAGTGAATAATCATGTAAGTACCAGCTTTATTACCATTACAATATGCCTAAGATAAAACCAATTATTAACTAGAAGCTCGTTATTTGATCGTCATGTAAAATCATCAACTAGATAACCCCTTTTTTTTCCGGATAATTATATTATTACCGTATGAAAAGAATAAACTTCGTCAACAGGCTAATCAAATAGACAACAATAGACTGGGAATTAAGGTTTCAAAAATAGGTCTGATGTACTGAGGATGTTTTTTTTTAATAAATGGTTTTCCACTCTCGCTCCACAAAATGCAGGTACATTTCCCCTAAATTCAACCCAACCTCATTCCTACTATAGTAGAGTAATTAGTAGGCCTACATATGCAGAACCCTAATAATTAGTAAGACGTGGTGATAATATTTTTTGTGAAAAAGTTTAATCTAAACACATATCTACCAAATCAAAACAAGTATTCCTGTACGTGAAACAAACCCTATATTTTATGATTTGATTTTGAAACGCATGAAGCATTTTTGTGAACCCATACTGCGAAAATATCATAGGTTTAAATTACCCACCCAACTACCTATCCACTTTATAATAAACCAACCCTTACCCATCATTTTGAAATGAATTTAAACTTCATCATTAGCCTTCTTTAAAATGAGATTTTCTCATGGCCAAATTATGGTAATTCGAGTTTGCAATCCCATTTTTAACCGCCGTCATAAATTTTTTAATCAAGAGTAATTAGTGTGCGCACACGAACCCACATACACTCCGGATGTAGGCATCGTTTAGCTGAAATTTTAAAAATAGTTTATTAAAAAAAACAAGCACCTATATATTATTTACGTAACTGTAAAAATAAAATGCCGTACGCTTTAGTTTGGAAAGAGAGTATGATTAAATATCCAATAATTCATATTCTATTACCAAACGGGAGATACATGAAACTATAGGAAAAGACTGGAAATCTTTTTACAAACATAAAAATAACTACCCTTTTATTGCTTTGGAACTGTGAAAAAACGATTGAAAATGGAGTTCGATGGAGTACGGGTATTGGGGATTTAATCGCTCGATTTGTCATAAACTACTGATATTCTTTAAATTGGTGTAACATTTATAACGTTATCTATTTTTACCTGCACCTTAGTTTGACTAAAGGTAAAGAGATAACTATAAACAACGAACACAACGTTTTTATTGGTGACCTGGTGGTCTAGGGGTAAGGTGTCAGATTTCTATGCTGGTGGCCGGGGTTCAATCCTCGGTCCCGGCATAGATTTATCTGATTACCAAACCCTTCCTTCACCTCTGACAATACATCTTGTGAATGTGGGGAATGCCAGGCCTCCACCGTGGTTCGGATACCACGTTAAACTGTAGGTCCTCCATTTCATCTCACAATCAATCTACCATTACACATTAGCGTAAGTGCGTAGTGCGTACAACCCGAACGGGTAGTAAGACACGGTGCTAATAATAATAATATTTTTATTTTTGTTTGTTTTATTTTTCATGTGAAAATTAGGTGATGAATAAAATTGCACATTATTTGCGTGCTTACTACCCGTCGCGCATATTTACACGATTAGGATGAGGGAATTAAAATTTAATGGAAATGTACCCGAATTTGTATACAAATAAAGGTGAATATTTTTTAAAAAAAACCTCAGCATGCTGCCGAGAAACTAGACAAGACGAGACTGATGCGTTTGTCCAAGTGCTAAGAAAAAGTGTTAACAAATTTGTCAAAAGTAATAGAGATGACCTCGTACTGTGGTCAAATATCCAAGGATTTATACGGTTCAAATTTTCTCAATCTTCTACGAGAGATTTTGATTGGTTCGGATCTTGGTGGTGTGTAGGCAGATATGGTGCGTTAGCTCTTGGGCACTAATAGTTCTTATCTCTGTTCAAGAACCTAGAAAAGTAACAATAAAGACAATTTTTTTTTAGTTTTTCCATGATAAATAAGAATGTAGTTTTATATACTTCCCTGGTCGCATGGTATAAGGCGTCACTCTAGTGTTAAGCTAAACTGTCAATGACAGGGAGATTGTGGTTCGAATCTCAGTCCGGTGTACTTTAGGTTTTTTCCAAAATGGTTTTCCACTCCTCCACCACGCAAATGCGGATATACTTCCTCTAAATTCAACCTTCCCCATCCTTAACTCATTAGCATAATAATTAGTAGAAATGTGTATAACCTGAACGGATAGCCCAGTGATAAAAAAAGTTTAATTCTACAAACATAAATAATTTAAGGGTAACTTACTAATACATTAATTTACTTTTTGAAAATTTGATGTTTTCAAAAAATGTTTTGAACATTTTTGTTAAATTTGTACATGACCAATGTTTATTTGGAGTTTTTTATGACACTGTTTATTACTTAAGGGTAGTTTACTGTAGGCTAAACGTATTTTTGAAAAAAATGTTCCAAACTATAATACAATATGTGAGATAGTTTGTACGATTGTTGTACCATTCATTTTTAACTCTGCTGATCAATATCATCTAAAGGAAAAATATTTTGTCGCATCTAATACAACTTTGTCTTTTTTTGTGTGTGTGTGTTCTATTTCAAAAGAAAAAAAAAGAAAAGGAAAATAAAGTCCTGCATTGTGACATCGTCGCCCGGTTACAATCAAATTAGTGTTGCATTGAACTGTTACGGTAGACCAGACAAGTGTTCGAACTTCGGATCTACTGAACCATGTCTCTCTGTACTTGTAATGACGCCAGGGGGGGTTCAACGTGTTAGTTGATATCGATCCCAAATGAAAACATCCCTTCTCTCCCCCTTTATACCCCCACAAACCCCTCTCCCATACCCTTCGCTTCTACAATGATGTTTCAGTAACACCCGCCTGTGTTTAGGAGTTGCACCGGGTCAAATGGAGGCATACTCTAACGATATGATGCGCCAACCTTGTTTTGTTATCCAGGGTACACTTCTGATTAATTCCTATGTGATGAAATTCGGACTAGGGGAGGGGGGGAAGGGAAGGAAAAGTCAATCAATTTTATAAGATCCGATCATTATTTCTGACCTTTTCATTAGAAACTATTTAAACAAAAAAGAGAAAAACCCATAGTTTAACTACAACCTTTCCATTACAAGCTTTTTCATCATATATAAACATCACATTTATGGCAGAAGTTGATAAATAAATGGTACGGAACTCCGCACGGACTTTCTCACTACATTGTTTAAAAATTGAGATATTTAATCAAAACTCGTAATATATTATGTGAAACAAAATAATATACACGAGCAAACTCGAGAAAAAATTGTGTTATACTTATGTTAAACATTTTTATACTCCCGGATTTAAATTTTATGATTTTCTTTTTAAGGGATTAAAGTCCTCACTAGTAGATTTGGGCTAAAAAAATATCGATATTGGGTCCACAAGGGTCAATACTTCGTTTTAAAATTTTGGCTTACAGTTAAATTTTTTTATATTTTACTAGGAGTTGCTCATCTTATAGTTTTAGCATTTTTACTAGATTCCTCATTTATAAATTTAGACCAATAAAAAGGGTAGATATTGACTATTGAGTCTTAAATGATAGAGACAGAATATTGCTGTACAAACATTTCCCCTGAGGTTAAATAAAAAAGAACAGACACTTTATGAGAGACTTACTTATCTACTTCCTCTATGGAATTAGATAATTATTGCGTTAAAACTTAAGTAGTATCTTTGTACAACTATAGCTCACAAAATTGTATGAATATATTTACCAATATCTCCGAAACTATTGGTTTTATATAAGACATATTAAAAAAAAGCTTTTAATTTTTAATAGTGTTACAAATTTTGCAATGATAAGTTATTTAGTATTTCAAATAGTTGCGGAAATAAGGAAATTTACGCTTCTGTAAAGTATCCTAAAAGTAATTTTCATAAGAAAAGGAAAATAGCATTTTTTTTATAATCTTAATCAACGCATACATACGAGTTTTAATCAAAATCGTTAGAACCGATTTTGAGAAAAACGATTTCTTCTCTTTTCGCCCTTTATTAAACTACTCTTATTTTTAGGGTTAAGCAGACACACAGACAGACGGAATTGCAAAACCGCGTTTTAGGTTTCGGTGAGTAATTAAAAGTCGATCATCTATCAACATCTTGGGTTGAATTTTTTTTTTGACGGTCGCGATACTTAACCTTAAATGTTCGAAAAATTGAAAAAAAATGCGTTTAGCTTGAAAATTATTGTTTTTATAAAAACATATTTGTATGATAAATATATCTACATATTTGCAATTATAAGTAATTTCACATCTAAAATAGTTTCGAAGATATAATAAAAAATGAGAATTTACGCATTTGACCGGAACCCTTAAACCCATTTTGCCGAAAAAATAAGAGTAGCCATTTTGCTTAAAATATTGATTAATGCTTATAAATGAAATTTAATCAAAATCGTTAGTGCCAATTTTGAGAAAAATCAATTTTTCTCTTTTTTGTATTCAGTAAACTACCCTTAATTTTAGGGTTAGATATATAATTACAAAACCCCTCGGGGAAACCCTATGAAAACACTACATACCAAGTTTTAGTCCGATCGGTAAAATAGTTTAGACTCTACTTCCGAGGTACAAACACACAGACGGAAATTCAAAAACAACTTTTTCTGATTCGGGGGGTCGAAAATTAATCAAAACCTTGAGTTCGTTTTTTTGACTATCACAATACCTTCTCTACCTGTAAGATAGCGATAAAGTAATAAAAAGAGAAAACTGGTTTTCCAAGACAAAAATATTTATGTGGACTATAATAATTCTTTTAGTCTGGTTCACACATTATTTATTATTTTATGGGATTCCTGAGATTTTTTCTATACGGTTAAAGTTTGTTTTATTTTGCAAATGATCTTACTACCCGTCCACAACATAATAATATTTACATCGGTGAGGTTGGGATGAGGGAAATAGACTTTTAGGGGAAATGTATTCATATTTTTGTGGAAGAGATAGTGAGAAATCATTTAGGAAAAACTCTTCAATAAACCTCACCGGGATTTGAAACTCAAGACATCATCATCAAAACCGACAAGACGAGCTTGATGCCTTTTGTGGGCTACAAGGCTTATCAACGTATTATAATAGTTGAAGGGATTAATATGCTAATTATAGGAAAAACACCCGCCATTAGTGTGGAGAAAGAATGTAAAAACAACCGTGACATTCACCTATCAGTGAACCTGACTGGGATTCGAACTAAGCTCTTGCGGCTGTGGTAAAACTCAATTTGAATTTACAAAGACCCGCTTCAATGGCCGCATGGCTTAACGCGCTACCCACGTGTTGGACTAGACTGCCGATGACGGGGAGAAGGAGGGTTCGAATCTCAGTCGAGTGTACTGACGAGATTTTTTACAAAATTGTTTTCCACTCTTCAGCCACGCAAATGCGTGTACACTTAATCTAAATGCAACCTTCCTAATACTTAAAACCATTAGCGTGATTAGTACATAAGCGTATAACCCGAACGGTTAGTAAGACACGATGCTAAACTAAAAAAATATTTACTAAACAATAAAAAAATAAAAGAGTATACTATTTTACCCCGCTGCGTCCGGGTTATCCGCATTTTTTATTACACTAAAAGGACAGGCATCAGGTAGGTAGAGTAGATAAATGTGCCAGCATTTGTGTGGAGAAAGAGAAAGGGAGACACCATTCGGCGGAAATAAAACCCTCAGTAACCCCAGCTGGGATTCGACCCCCTACCTCCCTGTTACCGACAAACCAGACTGGATGAGATTGGCGTTTAGTCCGCGTGTCTACCGATGCGATTGAAACCTTTGTTAACTGTACACATTTGTAAAAAGGGATTTGTTACATGACGTTTGTATAAGCCAACCAACGTAACCAGTATTTTTGACAAGTGATTTTTTTTTCTCATTATTTAATTTCTTTTTGAGTTAATTCTTCCCCTCCTCTCCCCTTTATAATGAACTAACATTCCGCCATTTTAAATTAAACATGTAGAGAAACGCATTCTATTAAACGGGTAATTATAAAATTAGTTTCGAATTGCGCGCGAACCATAAAAAAAAACACCTACCGGGCCAGCTAGAAGTGAAACGAATTCCCTCCAACCATCTGCTCTATATTTATACGCGCAACTGACCAATGAGGAGCAACGTTTCCGTCGGGTGAGTTCAAATAGAATGTCAATAGGGGAGGAAGCTATTTTTAATCGAATAATTTTAGGGCAAGCTTTATTAAAGATTAACTTCAAGGGAAAGGGGGAAGGAGGAAATGCAGGTGAATTAGCGTGAATATAGGGAAGGGGAAATGAGGTTGGGAGGGAGGGAGCGTTACCGCATTTAACAGCACACGTGGAAGTAACACCTCGTTTCCCTCGCCGCTCCTATTGTGCTCGGCCAGGATTGGATTTCCGACCGACTTGTCCAGCAACGACCTACTTTGGAAGAGGGTCTTTAATCACCTTGGAATCGTTTGGTCAACGACCACATGAAGGGAGAAAGGCTGTTCAATTTTTCATCTGTACAGAAATGTAAGTTTTAATTCTTTAAAATCAAATATATAGTTAATACATTCTTTTTTCCAGCGCGTCCTAGTAACTGCTCGGGTTATATTTATTATTATTTATTATCATCACCGCGTCTTATTACCCGTTCGGACTATACGGACTTACGCTAATGTGTAATGGTAGGGTGATTGTGAGATGAAATGGAGGACCTACAGTTTAACGTGGGATCCGAACCACAGGTGGAGGCCTGGCATTCCCCACATTCACTAGATGTGTTGTCAGAGGTGAAGGAAAGGTTTGGTAATCAGATAAATCTGTGCCGGGAGATACCTTATTAATCGCTGTAGACTTTGTATCAGTTGATAAAAAGGGATGTTGACAAGAGATATAATATAGAGGATTGGCTTTTACTCGATACACCAAATGAGTAATGGCATACATTCAAATTGGTCACTTGTTGAGATCGTTTGTTAAGAAATATTCAATTTGTTTTTGTATGATTTTTATGATAGATCACAACAACTATGCAAATAATTGCCAAGTAACTTGCATAGGTGGCCGTACAGTCTCAGGCGTCACTATCGTGTAGACTAGAGTACCGATATCAGGGAGATCGGGGTTCGAATCTTGGTCTGGTGTGCTGAGGTTTTTTACAAAATAGTTTTCCATTCTCTCTCAACGCAAATGCGGGTACGTTTCATTTAAATTCAACCTTACTCATCTCTAACTCATTAGCATAGTTAATACATATGCGTAGGCCTATATCATGAACAGGTAGTAGGACACTGTGCTAAAAAAATTGTCACGGGAGCTACAGTCCTTTTTTCATAGGAAGGACCCTTGTTAACTGACTAAAAAACTACTATCACGTATTCACGCGTCAAGTCATGTTTTCTAAAACTGTCACTTTTTAAATGATCAAATACTATAAACTAACACTAATAAAATAGTAAAATGGTATCAACTTCGTCAACAATTTTTTTTTACATCTACTAAAATGCCCTTTATATTAAAATTGGACTGTAGATGGGTTTTTAAATAGATTAAAGTATGTTCCCTTTATTTTTCACTATTATTATAATTGGTTATTGATTATTGGGACGTCAATATATGGGAGTTACTGGAATATCGATTGTTGATAAGTAATCTTACACACGTTTATGTATTACATTATTTTACGGGCAACAAAAAAAAAGTTTTAAGTTCCATCGTGGTCGATAGATCTACAAGTAACAATATAGGTCTAACTGTAACATATGGGACTCACTTCAGCAGTGGAAAGGAGAGACAAAAACAACGAAGAAATTCCATATAAACATTTGCCCCATTTGACTTTGTTTCCAAACTACAGCCAAGTGATTCCACTAAACTACAGTAGCCCCATGGCTTCTTTGGTGCTGACTGACAGCTTACAGCTGACTTCTGACAGTCAACATTTAGGTATATACCTAAATTTTGACTGTCAGAAGTGACAGCTGCTAAACACATGTTTTTGCAGATCATATGGTTCGGCGTAGGGATACATAATTTGGTATGGTAACTTTTCAAAGCCGTCAGCTGTCAGTCAACACCAAAGAAGCCATGGGGCTACTGTATTTGTAGGGTCCTATACCATTCTCGATAACTCTTTACCTGTATTTGGGTATGTTCTATGGGTTATTCCAAACACCTGGTATTTTTTTAAAGAGTGCGGAATTCTACGACAGGGCGACTGTAGTCTTGCTGACCATTTTGAGCACTTCCTATAATGTTAAGCAGCTCCACATTACTGGAGTTTAAACATGAATATAACACTGCAACAAAGACAAATGGGACACATTTTTATATTAAACTTGTTTTGTGTCCACACCGCTGAATTGGGTGTCACGTGTTAGTGTACACTCTGTATAATTGTAAGTTTCCAACTCAATCAACTCCAATTAAGGAGCTTTTGGTGTCTAGGAACGCAATTAAAGGGGAATTGAATTAAGACGCCCTTCATCGATTTCGCGTTCTATTATAAATAAAACAGATCACTCCCCCGCTCCCCTTTGATTTATTTGAGGTATTTAAAGTGTAATTTCTGAACTGACTAAATTATATCAGCACACAAATTATAGACTAACTTAAATTTAGAACAGACACAACATCCAGCCCCCGCCCTTTATATGTATGTGAAAATACCATTTTCGACAACATTGGTAGGCCATTTCATTCTCGTTCATAGAAATTCTCGTGCGCTGATATAATAATAATTATTATTATTATTAGCACCGCGTCTTACTACCCGTTCGGGTTTTACGCACTTACGCTAATGTATAATGGTAGGGTGATTGTGAGATGAAATGGAGGACCTACAGTTTAACGTGGAATCCGAACCACGGTGGAGGCCTGGCATTCCTCACATTCACAAGATGTCTTGTCAGAGATGAAGGAAGGGTTTGGCAATCAGATGAATCTGTGCCGGGACCGAGGATTGAACCCCGGACCCCAGAACAGAAGTCCGACACCTTACCCCTAGACCACCAGGTCACCCTAATATAATCAATCGGTTCAGAAAGTGCACGTTACATACCTTAAATAAAAAAATATACTATCATTCTTTTTTTCAATCTAATCTTCCAGAAAAAATGGGAACTACTTCTATAAATCACAAACATTTTTGTATTTAGAAAATAGTGGCAGCCACCCACTTCGGTGGCCAAATGGTTATACGCACTTATCTGGTGTTGGAATAGACTGCTGTAGACGGGTAGATTGGGGTTAGATTCTGGTCGGGTGCATTGAGGGTGGTTTTCCTAAATGGTTCTCCACTTTCCCTCTACGCAAACGTGGATGCACTTCTCTAAATTAAGCCTACTAATCCTTAACCCATTAGTGTAATTAGTACTTAGGCGTATAACCAGAATAGGTATTAAGGCGCGGTGCTAAAATAAAAATAGTGACCATAAAAATTCTGATACATTGACTCTAAATTCTATCTGTGTAATCGTCAGTGTAAATACGCGGATTGACCAAGCGGGTGTAGACGCGGCGCTCTAAACTATTTAAAAGAAAAAACGCGGTTCGTTTTTGAGGACATAGACGGCGCTAGACTAGTTTCAATAACTCCGCGGCATGTGGTGCGAGGCCAGTGAAATTGCGCGGAATAACCCCACTTGAGTCGGCCGAGTGCTATTCAAGGGCTGTTTCCATCCTATAGGGGTGTCTTCATGCGCCGACTACTACGGCGGTAAGTGTCAAGAACTAACGTTGTGGTGGTTATGAATGGCTAAAAACCCTCCCCGTTCTATTTCTTTTTTAATAGTTGGAAAATGTACTTCTGGTTAATTCGCGTGGGGCAAGAGGTCAAGTGCATGTCTCGGAGCAACAACCGAGTAAAACACATCACATGGATTGTAAACTAATACGGAATATAAAGTCTTAACTTTTATTGGAACAGCCTTTTAGAACATACAAACATATTTACTTGCAGTTAACATTGGTCACATTTTACTATTACTCGCTTCAGTGGCCGAATAGTCTAAGGCATCACTCTCATACCAGCCTGGCCTTCTGATCGGGGTTAAGATACCAGTCGGGTTTATTGAGGGTAGTTTTCCCTAAATGGTCTGCCACTCTCCTTCCACGCAAATGCGGGTGGATTACTTGTCAAATCCTTCCTTCCTCATCTTTATCCCATTTGATTACTACCAGTTCGGGTTATACACTGGTGATAAAAAAAACACAGGTACTTTACTATAGGTATTGATAATATCTAGTATCTAAGCTACATCTGTAGATACCATGACTTGACTTATGAATAAATGAAAGTAGATTTATGAACTTTATTAGCTTCCAGGTAAGATTTTTCTTATTAAAACTGGATTATATCTTTGCCGGTAGGCATCTTATCTGGTTTATTGGTGATGGGGAGGTCGGTCTTTGAATTTCGGCCAAGTCTGTCCTGAGAATGGTTTAATCTGAATGTTTTTCTAACTCTCTCCTTCAAGGCAAATGAGGATACATTTGGTCTGAATTATACCTTCCTCATACCTATCATATTAATGTAATTATGTGTATAGCCCAGACGGGTAGTAAGACATGATACACATACACTCCATGTACCTTGAATGGTAGCAGTCTTACCTTGATGCACTACCCCATAGCCCTTTCTATAATCCGTGACCGGCCTCGGTGACGTAGTTAGCTAACGCGCTAGTTTCATGTTGAGCTATACTCCAGAGGACAGGGAGATCGAGGTTCAAATCTCGCTCGGGTGAACTGAGGGTGGTTTTCCCTAAATTGTTTTCCACTCTCCCTTCACGCAAATGCGGGTTCACTTTATGTATATTCAACCTTTCCGATTCATAACAAATTAGCGTAATTAGTACTTATGTGTATAACCTGAATGGGTAGTAAGACGTGGTGCTAATTATTATTATTATTATTATTATCTGTGCCAAAGTGGAACATAACAGGCTTACCTCGAACAGTTCCACTATGGTGCAGGTTATAAGAAGCCATAGTGTATTCCGTCAAGGTAAGACTGCTACGGAGTGTACATTAGGAGTAAAGTAATATAACGGAACAAATTATAATTTCAAAACAACGGCTTCTATGATCAAATGGACTAAGGCGTCACTCTAGAAAAATACAGGACTACCAATAATGGGGAGATCAGGTGTTTTTTTCTATATACTTTTCCACTATCCCTCTGGGCAAATGCGGGTACACATCTTATAAATTCAACTTTCCTCATCCATAGCACATTAACGTAATTAGTACGTATGCGTACATTCCAAACGTGGTACTAAAATATTAATAATAATATTATTATCACCGCGTCTTACTACCCGTTCGGGTTATATGCACTTACGCTAATGTGTGATGGTAGGGTGATTGTGAGATGAAATGGAGGACCTACAGTTTAACGTGGAATCCGAACCACGGTGGAGGCCCGGCATTCCTCACATTCACAAGATGTCTTGTCAGAAGTGAAGGAAGGGTTTGGTAATCAGATAAATCTGTGCCGGGACCGAGGATTGAACCCCGGACGCCAGCATAGAAGTCTAACACCTTACCCCTAGACCGCCAGGTCACCCTAATAATAATAAAAATCTAAGTCGTCAAATGTTGATTTAATAAAAAAAAATCCAAACTGAAACCATGTTAATTATAGTTTGCGTAATCCATTTGAAAGAGACACTGACATAGTGGGATGTTGCCTGAAATTCCCGTCCGGGGTATGTTGGTGATTATGACTGTTTTCGCTCTGATAAGGAATGTCCGAAATGTCCCCTCCTCCTATCACATTACTCTGTGGCGTGGCGCGTGGTTATGACACATTCAAGTGGTCCCACTCAACAAGAAGGTGTTATACAACTGGCCAAGTGGCGCAGGCAGCTCTTTCGGCCCCACACTTGGGTGCTAGCGTAGAGGTTAGGGGTAAGGGGGAGAACGACATTTCGAGGCCAAAAAGAGGCCCAATTGGGGAGGGTGTAGGGTGTATTCTAGAGGCTCAATTGTTTTCTAGGTGACCTGGTTGTCTAGGGGTAAGGTGTCGAACTTTGTGCTGGGGCCTGGGGTTCAATTCTCAGACCCAGCACATACTCATCTGATTGCCAAACCCTTCCTTCGCCTCTGACAAGACATCTTGTGAATGTGGGGAATGCCAGGCCCCCACCGTGGTTCGGATCCCACATTAAACCGTAGGTCCTCCATTTCATCTCACAATCAGCCTGCCATTACACATTAGCGTAAGTGCGTATAACCCGAACGGGTAGTAAGACGCGGTGCTAATAATAATAATAATAATAATAATTTTCTAAATCGTTATTTGAGGATGACAGTAACAAACACAAATATAACATTTTATTTTTAACTTTGGACCACATTCTAGACTCAACAAGCCTGTTAACCCACTTCGGTGGCCACGTGGTCTAACGCGCTACTCTCTGAGTAGATTAGACGGCCGATGACGGGGAGATCGAGGTTAGAATCTCGGTCGGATGTACTGTGGGTGGTTTTTCCAAAATGGTTTACCACACTCCCTCCACTCAAATATGGGTATATTTCCTTAAATATAACCTTCTTAATTCCAAAAACCATTAGCGTAATTAGTACATAAACGTACAACCCAAACGGCTAATCTGGCGAGTTTCTTTTTTTAGAAAAACTTGGGGCGTACAAAGTTGGAGAGAAATGATGTGGACCTACTCCAGTAAAAAGGCTCAATACCTATAACTAAATGACCAATCGACAAACTTGGCTGATTCGACCGGTCGGTCTTTTCCTGCTGCACCCCGTCAACTCGTTTTCACTAGTCACTGGAAGGCGGTGTTGTCCCATTTAACAAGCAGGGTTCAAACTACTTTACTCGCTTGAAAAGTAATTAATAACTTTTATTTCTGAACTGCCACCTTCTCGCCAAAATGTCGACCGAGAATGAAAGAAGGCAGCCGGTTATTGTATATACCTGTGCCTTACAGTAATATTATATATATATATAAGAGAAAGCCCTGACTGACTGACTGACTTACTCAACACTAATTCTCACACTTCCCACAAAGCTAGAGGGCTGAAATTTGGCACAGGTGTGCCTTAACAGCTAATTAGGGGGAAGGTTTCATTCCGATGTTTTGTGATTAAGAGGGTGAAATCAAGGTAGTTACTCTAATCAATAATATTACTTTATAAACTATTTTTAAGCGTTTATAGGTTAATAATCCGATAAATTTGTTCTAATAATGCCTTCGAAAAAATATAGCAATTATTTTTAACCCCGTAGATGATTCTAAAAGGTGGAAAGAAAAATTAATACAGACAATCTATTAAAATATGTAATCACTTTTTAAGTTGCAACTGGTATTCGGATAGCTTACTATAATTGCGTGCGTGTGTGTGTGGACCACACACTAATTTTATGTATTTAATTATAAAATTAAATGATTACAAGGATTTTTTCGTTTGCGTTTTGTCTTACTACCCATCCAGGCTATAGGTAATATATATTTTTTAGCAGCGTGCCTTACTACCCGTTCGGGTTATACTCTCATGTACTACTTATGCAAGTGGATTTTAGTATTAGGGATGTTATATTCAATGAAATGTATCCGTATTTGCGTAGAGTGAGGGTGGAAAACTATTTTGGACAAATCATCCTCAGTACAACCGACCGAAATTTGAACCTCAATCTCCCCGTCATCAGCAGTCTTAAGTCCACTACAAGAGTAGCGCATTAGACCAGGTGGCCACCGAAGAGGGTATTATTCTATTAAATTGGTGATGGGACTTTGTGGCCTATGATCTTATTTTATTTATAACGCGCACTTTATGAAACTGCTGATTATATCATCACACGACTTGTAAACTAAATTAATTCTAGAACCCCCAAAAAACACCCAGTCCCCGGGGCTGTTAATTTATTACTGTTAGAGAGGACAGCAAGGGTAGCGCCGGTCCCACTAGCTTGATTATTAAAACATATGCAAACAACCTTAACACGCAATGAGATGTGGTCAAAGAAAAGGCAGATGGGCTGGGCTACCTACTAAGCTAACACGATCTTGATGGAGTCATTTTATGAGACTATAAAACGCGAACACCTATTAGGCCTACTAGTATTCATACAATCCAATTTTTTTTTTCGGTACCACGTTTCATTACCCATTCGGATTGTACACACATGTACTAATTACCCTACTGTGTTTAGGGATTAGGAAGGTTTAATTTAGAGGAAGTCTACCTGAATTTGCGTGGAGGGAGGTGTAAAACCAGTTAGAAAAAACACCTTTAGTGCACCCGACCGAAATTGAACCCTGATCTCCCCGTCTTAGGCAGTCTAGTCCAACAGTACAGTGGCGCGTTAGATCATGTGGCTACCGAAGCGGGTAGTCCCATTTTCAAAGTAAGGGTTTTTATTTTACAGTTGGAAAAATATACTCGATCTACTTTCACGTATTCATAGGTAAAGTCATGTGATCTTCACATATAATTTTTTGATAGTATTATCAGTACCTCTAAAATAATACCAACAATGTTATGTTACCAATACTATCCGCCAGAAAATATCATTTGTATTTTTGTAAAAGGATCTTCTAATGAAAACTGGACTATATTTTTAGTAGAGTATACACACCCAACAACTATTCCGAATTAAAAAAATAATAATGTTAGACACACTAAAAATATAGTTTAACATTTTGAGTATCTCTCAAAACCGTATTTCAAAACTCAAATTACATTTACAGTAATGAAAAATGTATAGACGTGCTCGATAGATAATTAAGGTCGACATAACCAGTGGATGTTTTGCTTTATAGCGGAGCTCAATTTAGACGTAATTGCCTGCTTGAATTTCTCCCAGCGATGAACCCCAATATTCGAGAGTAAAGTTTGACTCCCTCCGACCCCCCCCCCCTCTATAGAATCAAACCCGCCAGTTAAATGACTTTTAAATAAATGATACCGCCGTTGCAACTATGAAATAACTCTCCGTCAGTTTGACGATGGTGCGCCTGATTCAGGTAACAAAAGTTACGAAAATTAAGTTATTTGATCAATTATTCTTTTTTTTTATCCCAGTTGCTTTAATTCGTTGAAAATTTCCCCTCCATGTTTTTGATTATGTAATTTATTAGTTTCGATTCTGTATGGATTCAACCTCTTTTTACTCTGCTTACATAATAAGATTAGTTAAAAAATAATCAGAACCGTGATTCTCATTTCTATACAGAGGACGTATTTCAAGTTGGGGTTTGAACCCTAAACATATGCATTGATTCATTCCCCTTTATTTAAGTCTCCAATATTTTTCTCTAGATAAATTATCTTGCACTTTAATTAAGCAACCTCCTTATCTTGTTTCGTTTTAATAAATTATTGTTCGACGCTCCAAATTAGTCAACAGTATGTCTACCTATTTAGCTAAGGGTCCCGGGTTCAATTCCTGGTAGGACCTAAAACTTTAATCATTTGGTGAAATGTGGGGGTTTTCCTTTAACAGTGATAGATTTAAGACCAAGGTCTGGATGTCGTATTCTAGATTTAATTTAGCTTTTAAGTTTTGTCCTGTTATAAGCAGTTGTTTGGAAAGTGCACGCTAAATACCTTAAATTTAATTAAAATCACATTAAATAATTAGAAAGAACGTTTCAAAATTCAGCTATAGCATTGCCAGAGCAGTTTATGGCTTCAGATCCCATATAATTTAGTCACTATTTACGATATTGTTGGAATTTGAATCCCGGCTGGGCGCACTGAGTATAATTCTACACATTTTTTTTTCAGTGTAGCATTTCCATCCTATTTTATCAAAAATTGCTCTCCCTATACCTACTACCGAAAGTAATTATTCCTTATTGGCTCCTGTGTCGAGCTTATAATTAAATACATATTGTAGTTTTATAATATAATTAATTGCTCAATGGCACTATGAAATGGAAAGCTCATTGCCACACTTAAAAAGTACGACACCTACTCTTATCTTGAGTTAATTATATCCATTCCACTCCATTACATCCTATCTCAATCTTGGGCTAGTTCTATTTAATCCACTCATTACACCCTATCCCTGTCTTGAGCTAATTCTATCCAGTCCACCTCATTACACCCTATCCCTATATTGAGCTAGCTTTATCCAGTCCACCCCATTAAACTCAATCTCTATATTGAGCTAGCTCTATCCAGTTCACCCCATTAAACCCAATCTCTATATTGACGTCCAGTCTACCCCATTAAACCCAATCTATATATTGAGCTAGCTCTATCCAGTCCACCACATTAAACCCAATCTCTATATTGAGCTAGCTATATCCAGTCCACCCCTTTAAACCCAATCTTTATATTGAGCTAGCTCTATCCAGTCCAACCAATTTCACCTTCTTTCAGGTCCATTCTTATGTTATCCTCCCATCTGCTTCTAGGTCTTCCCAATGGTCTCTTCCCATCCGGAACAAAAAAACGACATTCATAGCTATCGATTGTAAAGACTCGCTTTTCTTAGTCTTTCAGCCTGGCCTGCTGTCATATTTGTACAATAATCTAATAATGAAACAAATAGCCGAAACTATTGTTAATACATTTTAGTGAGGTTAACACCACTTAGATATCATATTCTGAAAATTGAAAAATGACACCTGGACACGGGAATCGAACCCGGGAACTTTGGCTTAGTACTTCAATGCTCTTACCACTGAGCTATCCAGGATTCGTCCCGTGCCCATGGTAATTCTTCACTCGTAGTTTAAGGCAGAGTCTAAGATGGACGTGCGGAAGTCGTCAGCTTATAAACATGTGATTATATAAGATCACAGCCATCAGACAACGCAGTCATTTACGACTCAGTAGTTGGCATTTTGCAGCCATTAGACAATTATATATATAATTGTACAGGATTTGCATATATTAATGAAACAAATAGCCGAAACTATTGTTAACGCATTTTAGTGAGGATAACACCACTTAGATATCATATTCTGAAAAATGACACCTGGACACCGGAATCGAACCTGGGACCTTCGGCTTAGTACGCCAATGCTATTACCACTGAGCTATCCAGGATCCACGTCCATCTTAGACTCTGCCTTAAACTATGAGTGAAGAATGACCGTGGGCACGGGACGAATCCTGAATAGCTCAGTGGTAAGAGCATTGGCGTACTAAACCGAAGGTCCCGGGTTCGATTCCCGTGTCCAGGTATCATTTTTCAATTTTCAGAATAAAATTATATGATAGTTAACCAGCCCTTTAATATAGTGATGGTGACCTGGTGGTCTAGGGGTAAGGTGTCAGACTTCTATGCTGGTGGCCGGGGTTCAATCCTCAGTCCCGGCAAAGATTTATCTGATTACCAAACCCTTCCTTCACCTCTGACAAGACATCTTGTGAATGTGAGGAATGCCAGGCCTCCACCGTGGTTCGGATTCCACGTTAAACTGTAGGTCCTCCATTTCATCTCACAATCACCCTACCATTACACATTAGCGTAAGTGCGTATAACCCGAACGGGTAATAAGACGCGGTGCTAATAATAATAATAATATAGTGATATGCGCACCTGTCTACAAAACCAGAGTCTCAGGTACTCGATTCTTGGCGGGTATTATGTGTATTTTATTTTCTTTCTAAAAGGTGAATTGTCTCAAAGGTTACCAGAGTTTTGTTAGTTAGGTTAAGAGTTTCTTCTGGTTCAAAACCATCATATTCACTATCTTCTCAATGGGACACGGAAAGGGTCTCCCCTCAAAGGATGTGGGATTAGTGCATCCGGGCGTCCCCTGGGCAGAGTTAAATAATAAATAAACACCGGCTAATATTCCCTTAGACTGGGCTACGAGTGATGTATCCCAGGAAATATAGCCACTTCACGGTAGCTTTGCCATTTTCTGTAAGTTGAAAATCCGCGAAAATTGTGTGTTTGTGATAAAAGGCCACATCTATCTGTTAATGGGCTCTAGTTTGAAACCAGAGTAACTGTAACCACTTGGGTACTATCATTCGCCGCCTCTGGAGGACGTTGTAGAGTGTTATGTGGTCCCATCGATGGAAACGCCGAGGGTTTTGCGGCTCGCCTCAAGCCGTGAGTAATTCATGTCGCCCGGTTAATGACGTTGATTGAAGACCGTGAGCGGGCAATAATCGACAGGGTTTACGTTGTCCCCTCACACCCACCCTCCTTCCCTCGGTGGGATGTCATCCCAGGACTCCGAGTATTAACGCTGGCCAGAAAGGAGGAGCGGAGGGTGAGGGGGGAAGAGGTGTATGACGGAGGGAGATGGTAGCGCAAGAAACACGATGACTCGCCCGTTATCGGTATTCCGATGAAAAGGATGGAGCCGGCCGGCGACGTTTAATAATTCTATTGAAGGGGTGAAGGGAAAGGACCCCCCCCCTCTCTCTAAGCCCTCACCCTGGTAATTGATTGTTTTAAATGATTTATGGGAGGCGACGCAAATGACCCTGTGTATGATAGCGGCGAGTTTATTGTTGAGTGATTGAAAATCTATCGCTTCTCCAAAGGCGACTCTACAGATTTACACAATGTAATATTAATTAAGCTTCAGTCAGCATGTTTTCGTTTTTGTTTTTTTAAGTTTCATGCATCATTTCCTAAACCTAAATTTTTACATGAATTTATCAAAATTTCTTTAGTTGAGTTGACAAACTGATTTTTTATCAACATCTTAATATAATTCCTGAAGTTAAATCAAATTTAATTGGGTATATTCTTAACTTGTAAAACTTGGCCGTGGATGAAACAAATAGGATAGTATTATTATTATTTTGTTTTAACATAACCAAATATTGTTCGTTTTATTTTAAAGTTTGGACATCCATGATTTAAAAATGGTAAACCAAAGGACGCTAAAAGTTTAAAACAGGGGGTTGTCATGCTTAGCGCGCATGTTTAATTTTAAAATTTAATTTAGCACCGCCTCTGACTACCCGTTTGCGTTATACTCTTAAGTAATAATTACGCTAATGGGTTAGGAATTGATAAGGTTAAATTCAGAAAAATATACCCACATTTGGCTGCAGGGAGAATGGAAAACTATTTAGGGGGAAACCACCCTCAGTTCACCCGACCGAGATTCGAACCTTGATCTTCCCAACCTCGACTGTCGAACTCGATATGAAACTAGCGCGTTAGCTAACTAAGCCACCTAGGCGGGTCATTTTTAATCCATCAATATGGTCAAAAGTTAAAAACACACATACAGACTAGTTTCATTAGTAGGACCATAATTATGTTGAACATAAAAGAAAAGCGATTAATCATTTTTATGGAATTATATATATAAACTATAACTATATATATTTATATATATAAAAAAACTATAACTATGTTTTATGTTTAACATAATTATGATCCTACTAATGAGACTAGTCTGTATGTGTGTGTTTAACGTTTGACCATATCGATGGATTAAAAATTACCCTCCTCGGTGGCTTAGTTAGCTAACGCGCTAATTTAATATTGAGTTCGACAGTCGAGGACGGGAAGATCAATATATATATATATATTAAATAGGATATACTAGTGGTTCATTAGGAGGCTAAAGGGGCTTATGTGTTGTGTGTCAGTAATTATTAGTATCGATCAGTTTCTTGATTTACAAATGAATGCAGATTTTTTATGTAGGCCTATAGTTAAATAAATATTGAAATTAAATTATTAAATTTAGTTGACCACCTCTCGCCAGTGTTTCCGGAGATACGTCTGAGGGTGGTAGGTGGATGGGTGGGGGTGAGGGTGTTCGAAGTCTAGCGACCACGGGTACTCCCCACCCGAAGGGTGACTCCTTATCCCCATCGGTCCCGGAGATACTTATGGTGGTGCTAGGGAGAAGGGGGGGAGGTGTTGATGTTTTAGTTTAAGCGGCTACAAATAATTTTAATTAGTGTATATTTGAATCGAACGTCTACGTTATGCCCATGCAAAATTTCAGCTTAATCTGTATAGTGGTTTTTGAGTTACGGATATTCTTCCGGTGGTATATAGAAGGGGGTGGGGGGGAGGGGGGGCTCGCCTGCGGGTACTGCCCACCCGAAGGGTGACTCNTGCGGGTACTGCCCACCCGAAGGGTGACTCCCTAGCCAAAGTGGCTTAGGATATAGGTCTAGGGGCGGAAGGGGAGTAAGGGAGGTTGGTGTCTTAGACTAAGTGGTATAAGTAATTTTAATTAGCCTTTATGCTAACCGAAGCTTCTGAGTTACGGCCATGAGAAATTTCAGTTCAATCGTGATTTTTGAGTGAAAGAGTAAAGTAGATTTATCGCACTTGACTTGTCAAAATTAAAAAGGGATTTCTTAGTATAGCAGTAGATTTAAATATTTTAAATATAAGTAATTTAGGTAATATTAAACACTACAACGTGGGGAACTACACCCAGTTCACAAGGCCACGGTTCAAAACCGAGCCTTGGATTACGAGAGTCTCAATTGAACTCGTTAGTTGGGAATCACGTTTACGTTTAGATGACCCTGCAAACATGTTATTATTACATCTTTTAAATTGAACGATGTATCGAGATTATGCTGTAACTTGACCTTTTGGCTTTCCCTTCTGTCTGTCCAGATTTTTGATAGCTGACAAATGCGTTGACCGATTCTAACGAAATTAGACTTTCTTCGAACCGTGGTCGAACGATGAATATACATATTTTAAAATTTTTGTTATCTTTTTCAATATGGCGGCCACCCAAAATGTTTTTAATTATAATATATCATCTGAAATTATTTGAATTTAAGATTCTAAACAATCGATTGAGTATCTATGGATTTTTTTTACAAGTTTGTGAGACTGAAATCTTAAACGAATTGAACCACGATTATTCTCTATGAATATAATGCACTATTAAATATAGTATTAACTGATTTTCTGTCTTAAGCTGATTACTAAGAGAAGATTCAACTCCAAATCAATGAAAAAGTTATAAAAGATACATTTAAACGTGGAATCCCCATAGAAATCTTAAGAATGTAGTAAAGATAAAAACATGGAGGGAGCGAGGTCTACTGTTTACAGAACTACTAGTAAGACTGTAGTAAAGATAAGAACATGGAGGGAGCGAGGTCTACTGTTTACAGAACTACTAGTAAGACTGGAGTAACGATAAGAACATGGAGGGAGGGAGGTCTACTGTTCACAGAACTACTAGTAAGACTGTAGTAACGATAAGAACATGGAGGGA
>CABEEJ010004292.1:12705-31118 GCA_901482245.1 Timema douglasi
TATATATATATATATATATATATATATAATTAATTCAGGACGAGGACTACTCAAAATATTTTCTGTAGGCAACCAATTTTAAAAAAAATGCTGAGGCAGGACTACTCTAAATTATAAAAATAATCAGATTTTCAAAAATTGAAGAGGACGACCACTCTAAATAGCTTTTAAGAAGATCACATTTTTAAACATTTATTGGGGAGAGAGGGGTGGAGTGGGTTGCGCACGTTGGAAGGCAAGTCAATAAATTTTGCCTTCCTCCACACAAATAAGGTTCCACCATCACTGATTGGTGTTTTTTATTTTCATAATACTTCATAATTATTGTATTATCTTGTTTTTGGGATGATAGACTAAATAATTCCCAGAGCCATTAATCCGTGTGTTTCAATGAGACGCTACAAAAACGTATCAATGTTTATACTTTGTTTATTTTCCTAATACTTGAGAATATGTCTCCATTTTTAATCCATAAGAATGCGTTCGTTGTTAAGATGAAAGAGAATTTAATTTGGCTGAATCCAAATAGTCCAAGGCTCCCTAGTCAGACCCTTGAGTTTTAGACTTGATTCACGTTTGATGATTTTACATTTCTCGCGCTGTTCATAGCGAAGACCGCAACAAATTATTCGAACGGCAACAACCGTATTTAAAATGGCGGAAAACGGAAATCAGCTTTAGAAGACGAAACGATAATACTAACACAATTGCCAGTCAACACCGCAACCAACACCGCGAGAACAGTACACGGCTGGTAGACTTCGTATCCATGGTGATCAAGACCTCAAGAAGACTGCAGTTATCAAGGGCACGAGTCAAGGCGACGCCGCATAAGTGGACTATTCGAATACAGCCAAAATCTTACCGAGAATAAAAAGTATGTACATAACACTTATTATTTATTATTTACGTTAACGCATATTGAATTTATAAATTAAGTGCACGAGGGGCTTCCGTTTGTAATTATTGGAGATAAATTAGGCGCTTTACACAAAGCGACAACCACAGAAAACTAGCACTGCCTCCGGTTCAATTAATTGGCTTCGCCGCCTGTTATAATAGTGACCTTTTGTGCTGGCGGCCGGGGTTCAATCCTCGGTCCCGGCACAGATTTATCTGATTACCAAACCCTTCCTTCACCTCTGACAAGATATCTTGTGCATGTGGAGAGTTCCAGGCCTCCACCGTGGTTCGGATTCCACGTAAAACTGTAGGTCCTCCATTTCATCTCACAATCACCCTACCATTACACATTAGCGTAAGTTCGTATAACCCGAACGGGTAGTAAGACGCGGTGCTAATAATAATATAATAGTGACGGTTACAAAAAGTGGCGCTGCTAAGTGGCTCCATCTGAAGGTGCCGTAAGTCTTACAGAGTTGTGAAAACTTCCATTAGCAAAGATGTCTTCTTAACTATATATTATATATAACCAACTATAAATATATTGTTAGTTGTTTACATGTTCAAAATTATAAAGTTCAAATAACAAAAATTATTATTATAAACGGAAATAAAAATCTATCTATCTATAAGTTGGCTATACTAAGGCTACTTTATTTTACCAAATAAACTACACTTGAGGGAAGTTTTAAGCGTTGGACAATCTGTTTTAGTGTATATCAAAAGCGCCCTAAAATATGTTTTATCTTGCAAAATAAGTTTTATGTTTAATATTAGGCCATCTTTATTGTTCATAATTAGGTGAAAACAAATAGTAACAATGAGTGCCGGTATGTTGTATGGTGGTGATGAAATCGGAGCCTTGGTCTTTGATATCGGCCACTACTCTTTGCGTGTAGGTTATGCCCAAGAAGACACGCCAAAGGCTGAAATACCGGCGGTGGTCGGTGTAGTAGAAGACGGCAACCAAAATGTTGTTCCCAAAATGGAGCCTATGGAAGTGGACGATGTTAAGAAGTCGGATTCCTCCAACGTCACAAGTGGTTCGGAAACCAAACATTACATAGATACCACTTATCTGCATGTTGCTCGAAAGGGCATGGAGGTGCAAACTTACATGAAAGATGGCCAGATAGAGGATTGGGATTTGTTTGAGAAGGTATTGGACTATACGTACGCCAAATGCATCCAGTCTGAGTCGAAGTACCACCCTGTATTAATGTCGGAAGCTCCTTGGAATATCCGTAGCAAGAGGGAGAAGTTGACTGAGCTCATGTTTGAGAAGTACAATGTCCCCGCCTTCTTCCTCGTTAAAAACGCTGTTCTTGCCGCTTTCGCTAACGGCCGTGCGACAGGAATAGTAGTAGACAGTGGTGCTACCCACACGTCCGCTATCCCTGTTCAGGATGGCTTTGTACTCAGCCAAGCCATCGTAAAATCTCCACTAGGGGGTGACTACATCAGCATGCAGTGCAAGAACTTCTTGCAGGTGAGAACTGACAACACGAGGCTAAGGCCTCTTCTACATAGTTCGTAAGCTTTGGATCCGTATATAGTCCTTAGCTCCTCAATGATCCCAAGCATTTTAATCACATATATAGGCCTAGGCTTCACATTCTGTATCCTTAACTACATGATCGTGCCAACCATTTAATTTAAAAAGTTAGACACTTCAAAAGAAACTCATCTACTTAGTATAAAAACAAAAAACACAGGCTTTAAACAACTATTTTTAAATTACCTTTTAAATATTTTCACTTTGATTAAAATTGTACATTTTTAAAATATCTGAATTCAAGAAATATAGGATTAAATCCATCTCTACTTTTTATTTCCATTGTTTGAACTTAATGCAAGTGAGTTTAAACTTTATAGGCACTGTACGGTATAGGCTTACCGTATTTTAAATAATAACGATAATGATTGCACATTAATCTTTGTTCAGGAAAATGATGTAGAGGTGACACCTCCATACCTGATTGGGGGCAAAGAGATTGTAAAGGAGCGGGAGAAGGCACGTTGGACGCCAAGACGTAATATACCAGAAGTGACCACTTCTTGGCACAACTACATGGTCAAGAAGGTGAGAGTGATTTAATTTGTGGGATGTATACATTTAGTCAATCAAGTGATAAAAAGTCCTTAAAAATGGGTGTAGCATCCACTTTACAAAGAAGCTTAGTGCTATCCACCCAGAAGTATTTTCCTACAAATGGGACTAAGCCAGGGTATGAAATTTCAAGTCTGAAGACACTAGCCAGACTAAAATCTTAGTTCACCACTATTTTATATTCATGATTATGAAAAATATAGGTAAATAATTTTAAAAGAGTAGTACTTTAGCACTTTGTTTTTGTGTAGCGTTGCCTTTCTGCACTGAAGTACCAATTGTAAATCGCAGCTGTTGGGTCAAACTCTGACAGGGAGGGTCCATTTATAGAAATTCTGAGCAAATTATCCAGTGTTTCATTCTTTGAAAGTTCCTCTAAGGTGTCTTGAGTCTGTTATGGCAGCTGAATTCCCTCTCACATGAAGCTGTGCTCATTGCTTGAACAGCACAAAATGTGAGAATCTGGAGCAAATTGTAGAATTTTGCTGAATATTTTTCACTATAAATCTTCTCCAGGGACTGATTCAAAGTCACTGGAGGAAACAAAAGTTTGTATTCTGCCCACTCTGCTAACAGAAGATCCACTTTATCATCAAACAGGCTTGGATTCAAGTATGAAAAGCTTTTTTTATTTTATTTTTTATCTCAAATTCAAGAGCTTTTTCTTTGGAAGGCCAAGGTGTCCAAGGAGTGAAGGAGGGTGTGAGACAGCAGAATGGAGGGTAAATGCCTTTCCCCAGAAATTGAGATAGAAAGCGCACGCTTTCCAAGGCACTTAGCACGTATGCTAGTTTGAGAAACGAGAATCTGAGCTTATATAGTTTAGGCATGTTTGAAACACTAATCCAAATAACAAGACACCTCTCTAACAGCCTTGAAGCTAACCAAACTTAAATTAACTTATATTTAGCCAGCAATTTTTATATTTTCAAAACCTCAATTGTATGCACACAAAAAAAAGCCATTGGTTCTCAAAGGGGTTGCTGCACTGGTTATCCAGAGGGGGATACTAAATTATAGGTAGGCCTACATTTATTATTAAGCTCACAAGTATTTCATTAATTAAAAACACTGTTTCCTATGCCTATAATTTTTTAGTTTTATAGTAAATAAATATTACCCACATTGGTGGTCACTGGTTTAATTGCAAAACTCTCACATTAGAATGGATTGTCAGTGATGAGATTGGGGTTTGAATACCAGTCTGGTGTACTGCATGGTTGGTATTTCATTTAACTGGTTTCCCGTTCTACTTCTAGACCTATGCAAATGTGAATATATTTACTCTAAAGAAGAGCCTATACCTCCTGAACCAGCAATAAGCAGTATTACAGCAATAAAGCAAATTTCAATTGATAAATTGAAAAATAAAATTCTTAAGGATTCAAGGGTCCCATTGCTACTTTATTTTACACAAGCCTAATATTTAGCACCTATTAATTATACTAATTATTTTTATTACATATATACATGTATGCAGGTAATCCAGGATTTCCAAGCCAGTTCCCTGCAAGTATCAGAGACTCCATATGATGAAAAGACTGTGTCATCTATACCCACTGTACACTACGAGTTCCCAAATGGATACCATCAGGTGAGTCGATTTGCCACATATATTCTTGTCCCTGACATATTTGGTGGACTCTTTGTCAACAATCTTTTCACTCTAAAAATTTCTTAAAATTAGAGATGGGACGCTCAACTCCTTGATTCTTCAAATCAGTTTTTAAATGAGTTAATGTCACATTTTCACATATTTTCTTATAGTAATAAATCTCAAACCATGGGGGGTTTTAAGGAAAAAGAACTCTGTTGTGATTTTTTGACTTTATTTTGGTGTGAACTGTGAACTATATTGTTAAATTAAATATTGCATTAGAGTTGAATGTCTACTCAACAGTTTATCACTTACCAAGGCAGCCTTCTTAAGAAAAACCATTTTTTAGATTTTTGGGGTAGCTTACATAAAACGTTTATAGGAACCAATAAAATGTATTTATATTAGTTTTTAGCTTATATTATAAATTGTTTATATTTATTACAAATTTTACCCGCCTCGGTGGCGTAGTTGGCTAACGCGCTAGCCGTGTTGAGCTCTACTTTTGAGGACGGGGAGATCGAGGTTCGAATCTCGGTCGGGTGAACTGGGGGTGGTTTTTCCTAAATGGTTTTCCACTCTCCCTCCACGCAAATGCGGGTTCACTTCCTCTAATTAAACCTTCCCAATTCCTAATCTATTAGAGTAATTAGTACTTAAAGCGTATAACCCGAACGGGTAGTAAGACGCGGTGCTAAATATTATTATTATTACAAATTTTACATAGTAATACTAATCTCAAGCCTGGTCTATTTTAAATTCTAATTTGTATGTAAAGATGGGCCTTGAAACTTTTGTAAATTTCAGGACTTTGGCAGTGAGCGTTTTCGCATTCCGGAAGCACTTTTTGACCCTAGTGTGGTGCAGATTCGTGGGGGTCAGGTCGGCAACACCATGCTGGGTGTCGGTCATATTGTAACAACCAGTGTGGGAATGTGTGATGTGGATGTGCGGCCCTCACTCTACGGGAGTGTGGTGGTCACTGGAGGGAACTCCTTTTTACAGGCAAGTAACTACCAACTTGCACAGTTTCTTTGTAATAACACAAATTGACAATGTCGGTGCTTGCAAAGTACTTTAATTTGAGATGGACTTTTATGTCAAAAGAAATTGAAACAAAATGCTTGATTATTTCATGAAAGTTGAGGTACCACACTTATTCTTCAAACTTCAATCTTAGTTGTTTTTTTAATATAACCTCTCTAACGTGCACGGCATAGTTAGTCGTCCACTTGTGAAATGTGCTGCAGCGTGTGCGACATCATCAGTTGTCAGTTGTTTGAAATACATTCACAGGTTTGAATTATTGCACTACAGAAATTAAGTTATTCTCAGGAAGGGTTTCAGTAACAGATTGAAGTCACACTTGAGAGGTTAAACATCCTTGTGCGTGTTTTTAAACTAACATTACTTGCATTGGTAGGTGTGCAAATAAACATCAAGTTTGCTTAATTTGGTTTGTTGCTGGCAGGAGGTCAAGGTTCATATCCCAGATGAGTGTACTAAGGATGTTTTCCACTCTTCCCCCCATGCAAATGGGGGTACATTTCCTCAAAATTATAGCTTCCTTATATCTTCTCAATTAGTGTAATTAAATAAGGGCATCCTGAATGAGTAGTATGATGCTGTGCAAAAAATAATAATTACTTTGCGTGTGCATATTGTTAGATTTGGAGGAAGTTGGAGTAAATAGGGAGAAACATAATAGAGAAGAAACACAATATGGCTCCTACAATGAAAAGAACACCTTCGGTACACCCAATAAGGATTCAAACTTTGATTTTCCATCAATGGTAGTCCAATTTATTGCAAGACTAATGCTCTAGAGCAGTGTTTCTCAAACTTTTCTTAGTAGCGGACCACTTCAGACACGTTAAATGCCAACCACCTTAATATACTACCTACCATTCCCCTTGCCATTTAGCAATGCAAAGAAAGAGAAAGAAATTTGTTTAAGACTTTTTCTCAAATGTACATTTTACAGTAAGAAAAAATTGTAACTAGGCTGTATTTAATTACTAATAGAAAATTACATATATTTGAAGAGTTCATAAACATCGCTTTATCTGAAGTTCCTTGCAAGATGATTATCTTATATCAGGCCCGTCCAAGACATAGTCCGCTAAAGTATTTTGTGTGGCCCTTTGTGGGTCACAGATTTTGATTTTCGCCCACGAAAAAGTAAAACTCTCATCACAAAACTTGAGCACAAACCTAGCTTCCCAGGCACGATTTCAAGTGCATTTCATTTCATCAATGTTAGATGTATCATTTCAATGTGCATGCTCAGCATTGAAAACCTAAGATCTGACCTTTAACTGGAACTGTATGGTTTTCAATCAGACCCTTTTTAAACTAGCAGAATTGAAAAAGAAGACTTTTTTAAACTTATTACCAAGAGAGCGCAATTCGAAATTGAGGGATTATGGACTTAAAGATGTGATCATTCCTCACAAGCACATATCTTTGTGAAATTATTTTTCAGTTATGAAATTCATAAAATCCAAATACAGAGTTTCATTGAGTGATAAATCACTTTTACATTTACTGCATTTGGCAACTACAAGCATCTATATTGACATTTCTACTTTAATAAACAACTGCAGAGTTCACATTAAAATAAAATTATACTTACAAATTTATAAACAAGTGTATCTTGTCCAATGTTTCAATAAGTACATTTAGAGGCAACATGACTTTTATTTATTATGAAATCTTAGAAGTTCTTGCTAAACTTATCGGTCGGACTTTCCATGTATCACAATATATGCACTGCATTTATAATTATGGATGCGGCCCTCGGTTTTATCTGACTTTTTAATGTGGCCCTCGGATTACCCAAAGTTGGACAGCTCTGTCTTATATTATTTTATAAATTGTGAAATATTAGGGTAGGCTCATAATAATTTGTTTTTTAGTTTTTAGTTACTTGGCCACTGAATATTTTTTTAAATACTACCTTAGCTATCATAATTTAAAAAAATTAGAACTTTAGGTTAGTTAATGTGAAAAATATATATAAAAGAAACTTCTCATTCATCAGGATGTCCTAGGTTATAAAGAAATTGGAAAGTTATTACTAACCTATGAACATATTTCATATACCCCTGTATTGCCATATAAATTTGTGAATAAGCACATGTTCAGTTTTATTGATGAGCTGATCTTTCCACATGCTCGCTTTCTGTGTAACATTAAATTTAAAGGTTATTGCAGGGTTTCCCTGAGCGTCTTAACCGAGACCTATCGGTGCGCATTCCCTCATCCATGCGGCTGAAGCTTATCAGCGCCAATGGTTGTGCAGAGCGAAGGTTTGGAGCATGGATTGGCGGCTCCATTCTAGCATCCATCGGCACGTTCCAGCAGATGTGGATCTCAAACCAGGAGTATGAGGAGGGAGGGAAGGGGCAGGTGGAACGAAAATGTGCTTAAAATTAGTGTAGCATAAGTTTTGTTTGGCCAGGGAATTATAAACTCAAGTAATGTGTTTAATGTCATTTTAAGTGTAGTAGTGTAAGTAAAAAAGACATTTCCTGTATCTTGTAAATACATTTTTATACTGTCATACATGCATTCGCATGTGAAACTATCATCTTATGAATATTTCTAATTTTTTTTTCTATTACTACTTTTTTTAATTTTCATACCTTTGTATAGTTTAAGGGCCAGTTTCATAGTCAAATTTAGTACGCCTCAAGTGCGGCGCTACACTAAATACAAGACGACACCTACCTAAACTCGAATGGAATGGGCCGTTCTCGCATAGAAAACTGGCCCATTCCATTCTGATTTAGGTAGGTGTCGTCTTGTATTTAGTGTAGCGCCGCACTTGAGGCGTACTAAATTTGACTATGAAACTGGCCCTAAGTCTACTTTTAAAGAAACAGCAGAAGGAAGCTAAGCTTGATTCGAAAAGAATTTTGAATTTTTGCTCAGATGTTTAACTCTTAATGACAGGTTTTTAGTTTGAATGGTGGTAGTGTCGAAAGTTTAGGGTCAAGACTATAAAGTTAATTCAAATGACAACAGTTCACTCCATGCATGTTAATCTTTATGTATCTTTTAACAATTATTTGAATGAGCTTTATAATCTTTGTTAAATCAGACACGATATGAGCAAAGAGTCCACTCCTTCTAAAAGCAGTTATTAAAAAGCAACTTCCAAACAGATGAGAACAAAGAAAAGGAAGATGTAAAAAATAACTATTTTGGTGACAAGTATGACACAATCGGTTTTAAATGTGAACGTTTGAACTTAACTATTCGCTGATGTATAGCTCTTCTTTCTACTTTTCAATATTTGGTCAATTGAACTATTATGAATTAGACTAAAAATATCTCAAACTGCTACCTTATTGACATCAAATCTAAAGTGATGGATATATTTTAGTCTGACACATTTTAATTCATAAAGTATTTTGTGATTTAAAATATGTTTTACCAAAGAATATAATTGAATCAAATAAAAACACAGCATACCACTAGGTACATCAAAATATCGTAAGAATTTTTTTTATAAAATTTTACTTGGCACAAATAAAATTAATATCAAAATGGTTTTAAAATCTACTGTAACATTTGCATATGCAAAATAAAACTAGATTGAATTCCTTTGCAAAATTGATTACTTGTTCACTTATATGCAAATAGTGGTCAGTTAAATTAATTTTAAAGAGAATTAACAATATCCAAACTATACAAATTTTTACTTATCAGCGAATAACATTGTTCTTTGCCTTAATTGTCAATATCAACTTTATTGTTATAATAAAACATAGAAGGCAAAGTGGAAGATAAAAAGTGGATCAGGAAGACCACAAATTCAACTGATTGATGACCTCAAAGAAAGAAAGAAGTAAGATGAGGTTTCAGGATCTAAAGGAGGACACTTCCAATATGAAACTCTGAAGGACTCAATTTAAACAAGGTAATGGACCTGTCATAAGACATAACCCCTAATTAGAAATCCTTATATTATTTTGAAGTCCACAAAATATGTACTGAAATATTTGCATTTTAGGTAAAATAATAATATACAGCATAGCACAAACTATTTTTACAATTTATTTTTATTAGTGAAGAATGGTGTTTACTTCAAATGGTTTAGGCAATTTTATTATTTCTTTTATTTACCTATTTTAACCTTTACACCTTTCATTAGTTAATGAGTGAGGGGCGAATGAGGATATCCTACCTTGATATATTGTAGGCAATGAGAGCACTGGCTCTTTTTTTTTCATCTTTTACTCAGAAACATATGTTTTGTGCAATATTTTACGACATCCATTCATGCTCAGATTAAGGCATGTGCCACGCGCACCATGCACGCCTGGCGAATAAATCACTTTGAATTGTCATATTTATTTTGTGTTAATATTATATTTCAATATTTTTATGTTTTTTCATAAAATGTATCCCAAACTAAACCAGAAATTCCCTAATCGAAGAGCGCTGGTAGCCTGGTATGTGGAGCTCGACAGTCCGTGCTTGAAAATTCCTTGGCATTTGGCAAACTGAAAATACTACATAACTGCAGACAATAACATTAATTTTTGACAGAAAAATAATCATTGATTTTCTCTTGCCAATAATTTCTGAATCAAATAGCCAAAGCTATTATTTATGCTTTTAGTGAGGATTACTCTAACTAGATATCATATTCTGAAAATTGAAAAATGACACCTGGACATGGGAATCGAACAAATTTGATTCTTAATATGTAATCCCTTACAGTTATAATAATTGTACTATTGGCAGCAATAAGCCAACTACCGAGTCGAAGGTGGCTGTGTTATCTAATAGCTCGCGATCTTAATAAAAAACACACATTTGTAGCCGATGATTTTCGCATGTCCATCATAGACTCTGCCTTAGAATGACCCTGAGCACTGGACAATTCCTAAATAGCTCAGTAGTCAGAGCGTTGGCGTATTAAGCCAAAGGTCCCGTGTTCGATTCCCATGTCCAGGTGTTATTTTTCAATTTTCATAATTTCAAAGGTAAAATAGTAAAATTATTAATATTGAAGAATTAACTAAATGAGATGTGAGAAAAACTTATAGGGAAAAAATAACTTTTAATAAGTGTATGTTTACTATACTAATACTATTTTATCTACCGACTGTGGACTACATAAAATGCAATTACACTGAAATAGTAGTATAATGTCCAGTATTATTATATTATTAGCTATTTATTTAAAGTATTATAATTTAGTAGTTACTATAGTATTAATAATTAATATGCTAGTAACAAAACTCACAGTACTCACCACAATTGATTTACATTGCAAAAAAAGTTTGTCTCTAAATAAAATTATCCATGTATGATGTTATGTAAGATTCATAATCATTCATTAGGGAACTAACTTCTAAGGGCCCCAAGTTATATTTGGCACAGGGCCCCCAAAAGTGTTAATCCGGACTGCATCCATTGCATCTACACCAGCGGTTACCAAACTTATTGAATGTAGTACCACCTAGATAGAGCTGAATATTTACTATTTCGATACATATTTAATGGTGCGCAGGTATATAACACAGAGCTTAAACTAGGATTTTCACCTCTCCAACAATTGGCCAAAATCTGTTTTACTAATGGCTAAACTTGGTTTGAATATATTTATAAGATTTGATGAATTCCGACTTTAATATTATTGTCTTTTTTGGCCTCTCACGGTACCACTGGGAGCCGCTGATCTACACTAAATATTGTTATACTCTGATTTGCGACTTTACGCTGTCTCCCAAGTCTACATAAACATGTGACCAGCCACAAACCCCTATTTTCCTCTTTACAATATCTTGCACTTGACTGATCGTGCAATAACATTATTTCCCCTTCAAAGTAACCTGATAGGTGTTAGATCGACTCAGGCAAGACATGGCAGCAGCACCAACAGTCACACACAAGCGAAAATACAATTCTTATTTTGCAAATATCTAAAGATTTTGTGTTGTGACCATAACATTTTAAAATCTAGTTTTTATCAGGCAGCGCATGGTTTTGTAACTGATGTGGTAAAACTAAACGTTTTAAAATCATTCACGTTTTTTAACATTTGACTAATTTTGTTATCGTTTTTAGAGAGGAAAATTAATAAAACAATACATAAGTAATCAAAGAGACATACTTTAATCTGTTCGATTATTTTTTGTAGAAGCATATTCATATTCATTAATGAAATATTTGTTTTTTAAAACATGTATGTTTCGACAACAAATTCAGAAACTAGGGAGAGGCCTTGGGCTAGTGAAATGTTGGTGACCTAATGGAAGTAGTCAAGTATCTTAAAGTGATACATAAGACAAATATTTCTAAATCTACTCTTAAATCTCTAATACTGCTTAGCAAAATATCCTAACACAATATTACAAATTTATCTCTGAATATATATGTTGCTTTGTGCACACTCCCAGTTTATGTTTATCAATCAGAACAATTTTTTAGTGTGCTTAGCAGAATAAAGAACTGCTTGAGATCAACATTGGGTCAACAAAGACTAACTTATCTGGGAACACTCACTATCCCTTGAATCAAGACTTGCATGGAGATTGAATTTTGACTTCGTCATTCAAATTTTTGCTGAGAAAAAAGCTCGAAAGGTGAATTTTAAATGACTTAGCAATATTCTAAGTTGTTAAGTCTTAAGATGTGGCAGAAGGGAGCAAGAGTAATCTTACAGTTTTTAATAGCATTACTTTTTTTGGCCAAAATAAATCAAACATTTCTCCACTAGCAACATAAAGATTAGTTTTCTGCACATGCTTATATCAACAGATCTTGAATATCTGTCAAAGGTGTCCTGGAATGATGTCAAAATATTTTAAATAAAGAGACAAAGTTTTGACAAAATTCCGGGACACCCTTGACAGATATTCAAGATCTGTTGATATAAGCATGTGCAGAAAACTAAATTCTATGTTGCTAATGGAGAAATATTTGATTTATTTTTGTCAAAAAATGTATATTCTATAAAAGCTGAAAAATACTTGCACTCCCTTCTGCCGCACCTTAACTAAATTGTTAGATTTAAAAAATAAAACAATCATACAAAGAAATCGATAAATAAACCTTTTATTCAAAGTTCTTTCCTACCACTTTTCAATTTAAAATATGTTGCAAATGTATGTTCATTGTATTTCTGAAAAATTATCGTGCATAATTTGATGGTAAGTTTTCTCTGGAATAATTTGCTTAAACTCTTCGAGGTTCATTCTTTTTGAGGATTGTAAAGGGTCTGAAAAGTTGTGCATTAGAGTAATGGAAAGGGGGCCCTGACAAAATTATTGGTCCTCGGGCGCTTAGTGGCTCTCAACGGCACTGCTATGAGCAATATAATCTACTCATAAAAAGATAATGCAAACATTAACCAATATTTTATCAGATTTATTCACAAGAATTTGATAACATCAGAATACACCAGAGAAAGTTAAAATACCACACAAGCACGCTTTTTTGGAGCCTTACAATATAACTAAGTGCAAAAGGCAACATGGATAAGTTGAACTTCATCTTTAATTCACTGCAAATTACAAATCACTTGCTCTTGTTATATTGCTTCTTTCAATTTTGTTTGGGCTTTTCTTTTTAAACTATTGAAGATATGACCAGCTTAAGATTATTTGATTTCCTTGAGACATTCTATTTTACACTGACTTTTAACAAAAGGGGAATCTTCTCTCAATAATGTAAAATAATACAATTAATTTCAAAAATAATGTTTTTAATATTCTTTTAAAAACTTTGTATAAGTTACACTAAATAGTGTAGACACATTTATTTATAAGCAAGTTTACAAAATGTACACTAATGCAAGAAATATAAACTACTTATGTGCATTTAAAATTTCTTAAAAACACATGAAATACAAATAAAATTGTATCTACTATTTATGAGATACAAAACTAAATATAAATGAGTTATGAGTTTGTATATAAAAAAAATCTTTCCATCTTTAAAACAGCCTTCTTAGTTTTATTGAGAATAGTAGGGTGTTTATCAAAATAACCTATCCTGATACAATCAAAACATACTGTACCAACTAGGGATAGTAACTAATCATGAAAGAAAATATACAAACAATTGTTAGTTTTAAACCAAATAAATAAAGCTTTTTTTAATATCTTTATTCAATATTCCACCATTGCTCTAATAACTAAGATATTACAATGAGATGTTAACAAAAATAGCACAAACACATAAAATGCAAATAATAAATTAAAGATAAGTCACTCAAATCTTTAATTTAAGTCAATTCGCAGAATTATAAATGAAGTTACTTGTCAAGTCAGTCTCTACTGATATGGGTGAATGAATGTAAAATTTCCAAGAGAAATTGTGTGTGTGTGTGAGATATGACCTATTACAGCTGTTTGAGTTGCAGTAGCGCATATTAAAAACTAGACCCTTGTTTAAAATTTGCAGAGTTTGAGAATTACTATTTAATTTTTCAAGAAGATTCAGAAAATTGATTATGATACAATTATGATTCTAGAGACCTGATCAGTTTCTAACTTTATTGCTAACATTATTCAAATCAATAACAATTACTGCACATTAAAAACAAAGAAAAGAGTTAAATCAAATCAACAGAATTGACATGGTACATTATTCATGAATTTCTACTACCATTCTCGCATGTTAGTGTAAATTAATGAATTAGGTACAAAATTAGGAGCCGTAAAGATCCCTTTGCTAAACTTATAATTTACCCAGTCCATGGGAAAGTGAAAGGAATAGCCATGAGATGCATACTAGTCCACCCTTTATAGCTCTTAGTTGACAAAGTGTACAAGAATTATGTACAGAGTTCATAAACACACCCCAAATCAATATACAAACAGTATATTTAATTAAATGTATTAAGAAAGTGACATTTTTGTTTTGTAAAACTGATCATAACTAACAGTTTTAAGGAATTTATGGAAATATTTATGTTTTAAGAGAAAAATCTCTTCACTTTCAAGTTACATATCATGAGTTAAAATCATAATTACATTTTATTAAATCATTTTTTAAGATGCAGCTTGTAATACAATATCTAAATCTGTTTAGTTGAGTACACTTCTTGGTCACTATACGAATCATGTGCCTCCATTAATATAATATAGGAACTAGCTAAAAATGTCTCTTGGATTTGAGAATCAACCAATATTTATTTTTTTTTGCATAGGTATTGGTCCATACATAAAATATAAATTAAAATGTTTGGGTTTTCGTTTTGAGCTTTGAAATAGCATTTATCAAAAGCACACCCATTATCTTGACCAGTGGCTGATGGTAATTAGCAGTAATGCCAAATTGTGCACCTCACAGAACAGATTTCCTTACACTTGTTCTTACTTAACATTTTTAGACACTGCCACTAGAAAATCCCTAATTTTCCATGGACTAATCTGTACCAGGTCTGGGTGACTTAAGGATTTTGCCGCCGATTTCTGCACGTCCATCATAGACTCTGCCTTAAAATATTAGTGAAGAATGATCCTGGGCATGAGATTATTCCTGGATAGCTCGGTGGTTAGAGCATTGGCGCACTAAGCCAAAAATCCCGGGTTCGATTCCCGTGTCCAAGTGCCATTTTTAAATTTTCAGAATAAGTCACCCCATCAAACCTTATTTATGGCTTTGCTACATCGACGACACTTTCATGATCTGGCCTACCTCCGAAGAATCCTTGGACATCTTTCTAGATAATTTCAACAATTGCAGCCCCTCAAACTTCACCCATAATAAATCACAGCATAGTCTTACCTTCTTTGATGTGAATCTGCTCCTTTAAAACAATCAAATTCGCACCACTGTAAATATAAAACCTACCAATCACCAACAATACCTCCACTACCATAACAGCCAAATGGAAATGTTAAGAACCTGATGATTTAATCGAATATTGTAAACAACTCTCCACAGCACTCCAGGGATGATTATGACCTTCCAATAAAAGTTGAGGACATCCCTCTTATAACACAATTTTATCCTGGTCTACTACGAATAAACACCATCCTTAAAAGTGGTTACAAATTCCTAACCAGTTTTACCCAGACTCAAAACCTTTTTAGTTCACCTCCAAAAGTCACTTTCAAACAGCCCCCCAATTTCCACAATATTATAGTCCATCCCAAACTTCCTGACCCCAAGAGAATTCGAGAAGAAAAACCTACTACCAAAGGTTCATACCCCTGCGGTAGCATATGTTGAATCCACCTACCATCCTTCAACATCAAAGTAACTAAATTGGAATACAAAATTCCTGGTTATTATAATTTAAAAACAAATAACTTGATATATCAACTACAGTGCAAATCATGTGATGCAGAATATATAGGCCTTGCTACAGGTTCTCTCAAACAGCGAATGAACATTCATCTTCATCGTTTTGACACAAACCACAAAGATCCAGACAAGCCTGTACCCACAACCTGCTACACCACCAAAATAATAAGATCATTTCCCAAACAGTGCAACAGTTCTCAACTGGCCCAACAATGGATTACCAAATCAAGATTAAAGATTAGCACCAAGCCTCAACAGAATATAGTCTCTTACTTTCTTTCTTAAAGATTAACATTTTTCAAATAATAATAATAATAATAATTATTTTTGATAGTTTTCTATAAATACTAACTATAGCTAAGGAGTTTATCTTTACTCCCAAAAACAGCTGGCACAATGTGTTTCTAGCAGTTTTTCTTTAAATTCAAAATGGAGTAATCCAATGTTTGTGTTATTTGTACTCTCTTATTTCTTTGTGTTTGAAAAAGGCAACAATGCCGAAATATTATTCTATTTGTGTTATAATGTATATGTGACTACTTCTACTGTAGAAGACAGAAGAAAAGAAGATGTCACCTTTGTGAATTGGATTCTTTCTTCCCACATGTGGGCTTTCTTCATCAAATTTACTCTTAGAGGTTTATTTTTCCTTTTTCTTTAGTTTTATCAATTTCCTTTATTATAAAAATATCTAGCCATTGGGCCACTTCATAACCTATTAATGTGTCAACCTTACTATTATTCTCAAATCAAATGTTAACATTCATTTGTCAGTTAGTGCAAATAACTTGACCTTATTATATGGAGAATATTGCTTGCTTATAAAAAATATATATATTCTTTTACAAAACTAAAACTTAATAATCATACAAGTGTGAATTTTACCTTTGTGCATTTTATACTAAGAAATATGTACAGTGTATACACGCATTTCAACTGGCCACATAATGAATTAATATTACATTAAAATGAATGATAGTACTAACATCTCAAATACTAGGTCTGTATTTACTAGCCGGTGTGGAGATAAGTAACATGGGATAAGCAATAAACAAAGCTTTATTATGCAATACAGCAATGCTTAAACATAGGGAGAGAAAAATATTCAAATAGTATGTTGAAGTTAGATTTGTTACACTCATAACATTGCGGCAGTGTTGCGTTTATATTTAAAATTACTATTGTTTTCCTTCTTGTTTAAAAAGAAAACTCGGGAAAATTACAGACTCAAAACTAGTGTGAATATTTGATGATGTTAATAATATGGTGGTAAAAAAACAAGCAAGAAAAATTCATTTTGAAATACATTAAAAAATATATTTTAAGGCTAGAAATTCACTTTTTATTCAATATAACTTATTTTGTTGCATGGAAAAATAATTTGAGAAATTTATGGTATTTATTTTTCATTTTTGCATAGCAGAAAACATTACTATTTTATAGTTTTTTCTATGTACAAGTTGTAAATGCATCAAATATTTCAACAAATAGCAAAACAGTAGTTGATTTGGCTACCTCCATTTTCAAAACGTGTCTGTGCAAAGTCGTGAGATGCAAAAATAATTTGTTTTAGGTCAGATGACAAGCAATTAATTTCAGCATTCTTTCTAAGAGTAAAATTATTCAAAGAGCTTAATTTGTTCTGAGAATGTGAAGCACATTTCTTTGAAAACATATGTATATTTTGACACCTGACTTAGAACCTTAATTCTAGTTTCTCAAGTAGGATAGGAAAGTAAACGGAGGTAAAATAAAAACAAAGACGCTTTACATTAACTTTGCCAAAATAATGACACTAACTTGGGTCTTCTTATGACGACATTTTGTTCAAGAGTTTTCCACGTTGAATACAATGTTTGATATTTAGTGCAATCAACTCGGTCTACAATAATTATTGTAGCTTAAAATGTAATAAGCTATACAATAACCCAAATAAATTTTATATAAGCCTTATTAAATATTATTGTCCTTAAAGACAAAGGAACTTATGTTTTACAAGGATGTCCTAACCAATTAGTATGGATACTTAAACTTGCAAGAGTATAAAATCTTTATAAAAGTTTTTCATATCAAATTTCAACTTAGTGATGGATTGACACAAGCTAGCTCACTCAAATGAGTTGTTTTGGAAGAGTTATTTATAGACCATATTGTTTGTTTGGTGCACTTTAGGTTCTTAACAAGAGCAAATGGTCTTAGCTTTCATTCTAATAATTACCTCTGTCACATTCTCTAATGGTGAACAAATTACCTTTAACTTCCTTTTAACCCCCTTTACCATGAATGATTTCTTGCCCTTTAAAATATTGATTTAGTTGTTTTGTCAATTAAATCGCAGTTTCATTCAAAGCTTTGCAAACATTCTCTAAAGGTGTGCAAAGCAGATTTCAACTAGATATTTTAAACAAATTTCTTGATACTGAGTTCTTAAGTATTAATGTTTCCAAGGTCGGAATATTTGGATTCACTATTAAATGTTATGTTTATATGGTAATAACCCCCTATAACTTTTAAGTTCGATAATAT
>CABEEJ010004292.1:31360-66504 GCA_901482245.1 Timema douglasi
CCCCCCCCCGCCCCCTTTCTAGCCAGTGCGCTGTCTTTTTTCATACTGTAAAATATATTATAAAATGGCAATATTTTTTTGGTAAAAAAAACTGCCTTAAATGTTTGATATTTTTCATACTGCCCCAAAATTCTATATATATATAACTAGTAATTATATTGCTAGTAGGGGAATAGTGATAATATCTACCATCAGTAAAGAGGAAAATTTTTATTTTTAAAAGTCAGAACTAACACTTCAGATAAAATGTAATTTTTACAGATAAAGGTAAATAATGGACACTTCTATTATTTCTTTTGTCTTTAATTTATCTTTATAACTTGCTGATTGAATCTAGACCAATAACAATAATTCCGCATTCCAAAATAAATATTTTGATGCTGTAACATAAATTATAAATACACATTTTCATTTCATATAAATTTTAATCTTTAAAAACCACAGGATGGGAAAATGTGGTGAACTTGCACAGACAGTGGTACACTTTTTTTTTTTTACACATTTCAAGAAACTATTGATAATAGGTATTTGTTTCACAGTGAATTCTTGAATAATGCTGCTTTAATAGATGTTGTTAATCCCTAATCACTACAATAATGAATGAGCCTCAAAAATTACTGTGAACTATGACATTTTAGTTTTATAATGTTTAGATGATTGTGTAGGCTTTACCCTACTATCAATATTTAGTGAATCCAGATGTATTTTAAGGTGCCTTTGTTCACATCTAAAAATTCACTTTTTTTTAATTCAAAAGAAATAAATACTCGAGCAAAACCTCACAGATGAAAGGACAGTTTATCGCCATAACCTAACAAAACAGGGGGAGAGGAAGTAAAAATTGTTGGGTGATAATGTGATTCAGCTAGTTAATATAAGGAGATATTTAATTGCATTCATTGTTGCTTGTTGCCTTGCACTTTCCAGCGTTGTCCCCTTACCTGTTGTGTTTAGTTCAGGATTGGTGGATATATGAAGAATTGTCAGATAACCTGAAACCAACCATTGATAGCAACTCTTTACTACGTTATTGGTAATATTCATGAAAAAAAGGTTGGATAAAGATCTTTACCTATAAACAACCCCTTCTATTCCCTACCTATTTGAATTGCAGCTTTTAACTTGATGCTGACCCATAGAAAGATGATAAACCATTAGTCATTTTTAATACTTACATAGTACTAGTTTGCACAGGTGTGCTACTAAGCTATTTGTATTTTACCAGATTTACAAGTAGATGCCTTTCTATAACTCCTTTAGATCCTTGTCTTATACAACTTTTATTTTTACATCCACTACAGTTTCCAGCCTGTGGCCTAGGTCAGTTATTATTAAAGCTATATATTTTCCACTACCGGCCTACTAGGCCTGTCGAAGCTTCACATGACTTATTATATAACAAGACTAGGTCAGGCACAACATCCAGTCCCCAGTCACTGTGAAAGAGTAAACCCAAATTTCACTAATGATAGATTTTTCGGCCATGCCGGGAATCAAACCCCGGACCCTTAGCTCAGTATGCAGACATGATACCGATTGAGCTATGGTCTTATACAACTATCCATTTAACAACCCGTTTGCTCAGTTGCTGACATTACCAACATTCCAATACACATTACACAAACAACATACATACAAGAAAAGAGAAAGAATAAACAATGATTAATTAGTAAAAAAAAAACCCTGATTTGTGGTAAATAAAATGAATGTATTTTGCTAAATAAAGAGTTGTATTTCAGTATTAAATACCGATAAATAAAATGCCTATTTTGGTTAAAAATGTTAAAAAAAAATCCACTCATATTTAAGTGGTATAGTAAAAATTAAAGGTATATTTCTCTTTGTTAAATTTTAAAATCTGAACTTTGAAGCCTACAGCTGTCTGTTAAGTGTGAAGACCTTGCCATTCTATTCTCTTTTTAATGTTTAGTTTAATATAGCTCGTTAGTGCTATTTTTCCTTTATTTACATTCTTAAATTTAAAATATTTGCCTTTGGTTACATGAAAAGCAAGAAAGATGACGTCTGCTAATTGATAAAAAATATTTAGTTTTTATACCGTTATTTCTCATTAAATTTGATATAAATGACCGTTATTCAAATATAACATAAAAAGTAATTAATTTCGCAAAAGATCCAATTGTGTTTAATTTGGCATGTGTAAAATACATTTAAAAATACTACAATGAACTATACAAATATTTTAATATTCATTTTAATGCACGGGTAAAAACTCATAAAAACACTTCTCATGAAATTTCCTCTATAAAATATTTAATTGTAACCCTGCAGTACTTTGCTCTACTTACAGTTTTGTTCCCTAACAGCATCAAGATCCGGTCCAGCCTGTTTTAAATTCAGCTCTTCACTCATCTGCTTTTCAATGATATCCAGTCTAGTTAATTTAGGATTCAGCTCTTCACTTATTTGCTCTCCATTGATATCCAGTCTAGTTAATTTAGGATTTAAATCTTCACTTATTTCATCACTATCTATTTCCAGTCTACCAAATTGAAGATTCAACTCTTCACGAATTTTATCCACAATGATTTCCAGTTGAGTCTGTTGAATAAACTCTTCACTAATTTGATCTCCATTGATTTCCAGTTCACTTTGTCGAGAATTCAACTCTTCACTTAATCTAGGTGTTTCCACTAAACATTCTCTCGGTAAATCAAACCACTCAGAAGTCACGCTAAGCTCGTCCAGAGTTTGGTCGAACAACAATTTGAGGGAGGCATAATCGTCTGTATCACCAGTATCAAACTTTTCCTTTAGCTTTGTAAGGGATTCTGTTGTATATCCCTGGAGTGACAAGTATAGCATTGAGATTTTCTGACTCACAGGGACCTTCTTATAATACTGGCCTGGAACCTCTCCATACTTAGATATATTTTCGCTCATGGGGGTGTCCTGAACAGGTAAATCAATACAAACAAATTAAACATATATTTTAAGAAAAAATACAGTTACTCAGACAATTGTTTTGAATATATTAAATGATTACTTGTATTCTAAATACTAATTGTATATTTAAAGCAAGGTACAGGAAAGATGGACAGAAACACAATATGTTTTTTACAGTGTAAGGGGAACACAGTTCACACTTTACATTGCTGCTATTGGAAAGTGTAAAATGTGTTTTTCTTTTATTTGTAAAAGCCATATTGTGTTAAGTTCTTTTTATTTATTTTTATCCACCTTTCTTGTACTTTTCTTGTAAAAAGAATCCATTATTGTTTCCAGCTTGTGGCCTGAGTCAGTTTTTAATTCAACCCATAAATTTTCTGCTACCGGCTATCTTGGCCTGTTGTAACTTCATTTGCTTTGTAATCTAACAAGACTAGAACAGACACAACATCCAGCCCTCGGCCGTTAATTCATCGCTGTGAAAGGGTAAACCCACATTTCACCAACGATAATTTTTTCGGCCTTGTCGGAAATTTAACCTGGCACCCTTAGCTCAGACACGCTACCGACTGAGCTAAGCTGTCTGATTTGTACTGTTTTCGAAATCAAAATAAATACTAAATAAATATAAAAAAGGTTTGTTCAAACAAATACCTTTGATTTTGTTAGTATTTTGAAGGTGCAAATCACAATTTTGGGCATTTAGGTAAGAGTAAAAATTAGGGGTATACCAAAGAAAGGGCTGATATATCAAAATTGATAAATTATCATGCTTTGAAGAATAAAGTAGTGTCTTATGAATTGAACAGTAATTGAATCACAAAATTGGGGAGAGTAAGCTTTAAAGCCAAAACTTTTTAATTATTTTGTCTCTCTGTATTTTCAAATCAAATCTAAAGAATCCAGTGGATACACACACTTCTGAAAGCAAACACTTCAATATTTCTGTGTCCTGTGATATACAGTAGTCTTCAATAAAAAGACTGGAAGTGATTTACTTTCATAAGTTTATTATTATATACCATTTATTAATAAATTTAAATTAGACCTTCTTTAGAAAAGCGTTAAACAATCATTGATAATGTAATTTTTTTTTTTTCAAACTATCAAATCTTTATCAATAGGTACAAACGTGATATTGATCACCCTTTCATAGTTCCTATCCTTTGCATCCACATATTTACACCAAAGAAGTAGGAATTTTGTATCGGCCCAGTTGGCATCCTGTTCCCCTTTCTCTATTTTGAAGTTAATAATATGTGTTTCACAAGTTTACAAAAAGTCAACTTTAGTTTAGTGAGCTGGGCTTATTATTCTGACCATCATTCAAACAATAACCTTATCATCTGGAAGAGCAACTTCTTTGGATGAACCTTGTTGTGATAAAGGATCCTTCAGGCTGCTGCCTAAGGATTCTTGTAGAGTCTGCACCATTTTGAACGCTGCCAAGTGCTTCGCCTGCTTCTTAGTTCGTGCCCCAGCTGCAAATATTTCATTTTAATTTTACTACAGGGGAAAAATATAATATATGCACTATAAATTTATAATAATTTGTGATGATGCCTTTGAATATTCAAATACTGAAGGATAGCCGAGATCCCAAAAAATATATCTGCAGTAGAATAAAAAAATTCTTGATTCCAAATTGAATTTTGTTTGGGATGTTGATAAAAGTATAATTTATTATTGGGAGTTTAGTTAAAAAAATAAAACTAAACAAATTCACCACTAGGTCCTGGATAGTTATCATAAGAATGCATAGAAATGTATAAAAATGCATTATACAACAACAATAACATTTAGTTATTATTTATTGTCTACAACAGCTTAAGGATGTATTACTCGATAAGTACCAAGATGTGATGGTAAAAAAACAGCTAAGAGATTAATGTGAAGAAACTCATATAAATGTGGGGTTTGTTTGTAAAATGAAGATACCATTTTTCTTTTAACAAGTTGACTAAATCCATCTCTTGTTTGAAAATTATAAATAAGTGTGTGTTTTACTTTTTTAATTCATGGTTCATTTCTACAAAAATTTTTTATAAAAAAACTTGTTTGAGGGACTTTAATCACACATACACATATCATATATGACATACTACAGTGGAACCTAATTAATTCGAACTTCCGTGATTCAAAATCATTTTTAGTTCAAATTTTTCGCCCGGTCCCATGAATTATGTATTTAAACAACATTAAAAAATCGTTGCTAATTCAAATTTTGTTTTGGTTAATTCAAACTTTTTGTAAGTTGTAATATACTGTGCAGTATTGTTTTCCTACTTCTAGTTGCGATGCTGTGTTGTTTTATTTTTGGAAACAGGGGAGGCGACGTTGAAATGTGGCCAGTACCCTTCTTCACGCCGCTCACCCATACATCTTTGTTTACACGTACAGTTCTGTACTCTGTTAGTCAAGATTGAACCTCTCCAGCAGTTACGTGTGCGGGCAGTTCTTAGTGATTTGGTAGTAGCGATATTCTTGTGACGTGCGAGTTTATTTTGTTTTGTTTAGTACATAACGTACAGTAATGTTTGTGTGTGTGTGTGTGTGTATTGTGATGTCACTGTCCAAGCCACAGTCCTATAAATCATTAACTTTGGCCTAAAAAGTAGTGATGATAAAGGAAGTATAAAAGGGACTTAAAAAATAAATCAAAAATTGCAAAGGCCTTTGGAATTCCCACTAACACATTTTCAATATTTTTGAAAACCAAACAAAAAATTTTGAGCAATGAAAATGAGTATTAAATAATGAAAACCAATTAAAATCTTTGACTTTATGAACATAAGAGGTAATATAAAATATAATAATATAAAATACAAATAATCTAAATGTTAACATTCTTTCTTACAATCTATTCATTACAATATTTATTCATTCATTCAGTTAAGTGGTAATTACTAGTTTGGGGCCTGGTTGTTAAGTTTATTCCATAATTATAAATGGTTTTGAGCCACCAATAAGCATTATTAAAGCTTTAGAACAAATTTCACTTAAAGAAGGGACTTTTTTTTTTAAGGTTTATGAGTATCTAGTCCTAAATTTTTACAACCCCTCGAATCTCAAATATCTTTAAACATTCGAGGGACTATTCCTTTTAAAATCCTAATAAAACAAGCATGTATTTTCATAACCTACTCATAGTTGGAACCATTTCATAAATCTATATATGGATAATAATGTATGACCCATGCAGCTGTCAAACACATACATATCTCTGCGAGTTTGGAGACACTGCACCTGAAGACAAACCACTTATCGTGAGGAGGACCTTCTTCGCTCACCATGACATACTCTGCCAATGGCATATTGTTGGCCATACATATTTCTTGAAGTCTCCCAACTGCGTTCTCATGGAGGTTTCCTTCATATGGGGACGCACTGAGACACAACAAATAAAGGTATTCATCACTACTCTGCTTAGTTTACTGCTGTCGACTTCGATGCTCTTGGGGTTAAGTGTTAGCCTCAGTACTTGATAATGGTGGGTTCAAACCCAACCAACTACGTAGTAAAAATCCATAGCACAGTTTCCTTCGCAGGGGAAGTAAATCCATCGGTTCCATGTTAATAACACTGGAAGGTATGTGAAGATACCTTTCCGGCAAAATTGGTAGGTTATTTCACTCTCGCTCAAAGAAATTCCAGTGTGCTGATATATTCAGTTGGTTTGGAAAGTGCACGTTTAATACATTAAATAAAAAAAATAAAAAACGTGTTTATTGAAGAGATTTAAGCCACCATTTTATTTTAGGTCCTCACGTGTGTGTGTGTGTGTGTGTGTGTGTGTGTGTGTGTATATATTTTGTAATGAGTCAACTAGTGGAGTCTATCAGTAGACCCAGCCCACAGATCAATTTCAATGGAGGGGGCTAGCAGTAAGCTTGTGCGAGGCTTCAAAAATTCAAATCTGAATCTAACCAAGATTTGTATTAGATTCAAAATTTGAATCTAAGAACTTAGCTTTTAAATATTTTAACCATGTATAAAAACTTTATTTTAAAGGATCAACGTGCAATATTTATTCTGACCAAAGAAATTAACAAATTCGTTAATATTAGTAATCATGTCAATTACATCCACACACTTAGCTTTTCTGTGTTTCTTTTGATTTTAAGGAACTTTTTTACTTGAATATTTGAGTTACATGGTATAACATTTTTCTTTAATTCAAATTCTGATATGTTTTTTAATTATTTGATTAGTTTCAATAATTAGCTAAATTGGCATACTGTTACATTCAAAATATATCTCACAATATTGGCCTAACTATTTTTGATTGCAATTAAATGATGAACAATGATTTATAATTAATTTTTATTAAAATTCACACTTTAAGCTTTCTAATCAGTTATCGTTATGATTTGATTATTTGTTACAAGAGTGATTACAGTACATTGTGACTGACACTTATACACTTATACGCGGACTAGGGACTTGATCTGTCTCTGACAGGTGAAATTTCGGATTTCTCGAGACATATGTTATCGGTTTTTTTTCTATTTTTAGATTTTTCATAGCAGGAGGTATCGCGATTTGTCTATGAATATACTTAGCACTGCATCTTACTACCCGTTTGGGTTAAACGCTCATGTACTAATTACGCTAATGGGATATGAATTGGGAAGGTTGAATATAGAAGAAGTGAACCCGCATTTTCATGGAGGGAGAGTGGAAAACCATTTAGGAAAATCCACCCCAGTTCACCCGAGCGAGATTTGAACTTCATCTTCCCATCCTCAGTAGTCTAGCTCAACACAAAACAAGTATTTTTCCTAACTACGCCACTGAGGCAGGTATGATTTGTCTTGTCTACTAAGAGTTGTTATTTGACGGTTAAACGTACATTGGTATAAAAATGTAATCTTCAAGTAAAAAACAAAAATCTTTATAAGATAACATGAAATATGTAAAATATGTATCTGTATTTGTTATTTTTCCTTCTTGAAATCATTTTAATATTCCATGAACTAGCAGGTCGCGGAAATGTTACCGCAGGCTGCAGGTTGATGAACCCTGCTCTAGAATGTCTCTCTGGATGTAACTTCTCCTCACTATCCAGTTTTTCTACAAAAATAGCTTTCCTCAAGGTTGTTGTGTAAATGAAATGGCCGCTTGGGTTTATTAACCCTAGTGATAAAAGGCTTACTCTTGGCAAATGGCTACTGGTGCCAAACAAAGAAATTATTTCTGTCATCGGCAATCTAGCCTAACAAGAGAGTGCTATCTTAGACCATGTAGCCACCAAAGCAGGTTTTGGTAAAGTAGATTTTCTACACTCAAATGTCTATAGGAAGGGCCTTATCTGACAGCTAGTGAAGTTGCTAGATCTATTTTCATGTATTCATACATCAAGTCATGAGATCTACAGCTGTCACTTTTTATAAATATTATCAATATCTTCAAAATAACACCAATAATTTAGTAAAATATTATAAGTGTTGGCCACAAGAAAATGTTATTTTTTCCTTAAAAAAATGACTTCCTATGAAAAAAGGACACATTTATAAATCAAGGTACTGTGGAACTACATTTAAGTTATAAACCATCCACAATAGTAGTAACATGGGCTATGGCATTAACCTCACCTGATCTGATTTTTCGATGAACGGCAAGTCAGAGGTTCAAATGCTGTCTAGGTATGCTAAGGGTAATTTTCCCTAAATGAGTTTCCTCTTACCATTTATGCAAATTGAGGTATATTTTCCTCTAAAGTCCAACATCCTCATCCTCAAGTTAGGTAATCACTGGTAATTTTTTTTTAACAATATTAAGTAAATCGTCCAGATGAAAAAGATTGATTTGTATGGGAATACAAACACTGATCAACATTTTACATGCTCTATTCTTAGTGCAACTCAACTGTTGCCAGTATTAGTTTTATAGAATGCACAAACATAAGATTGTTTGTGCAATGCTGAGTGAATTAATATTTGTTTACTGGCCAAGCACAAAGATGTGAGGTAGAACAAAGAGCACCATTGTTTTTTTTAATCTGAAGGAATACACCGATAAAATATTATCTAGCGAATTTTGTGAATAAAGCATACCGGTATTAAGCTGGAATGACCTTACTGTTAAAATTAAAGCAAGGGTGCATAGATTTAATTAAAATTTTCCTAAGAAGTTATTATACTTGAAGGTGTCCTGGCGGTCTAGGGGTAAGGTGTCATAGACTTCTGTGCTGGGGGTCCGGAGTTCAATCCTCGGTCCTGGCAAAGATTCATCTGATTACCAAACCCTTCCTTCACCTCTGACAAGACGTGTATTAATCACAACTTGTGAATGTGTGGAATGCTAGGCCTCCACCATGGTTCGGATCCCAGGTTAAAATTTAGGTCCTCTATTTCATCTTACAATCACCCTACCACTACACATTAGCATAAGTGTGTATAGCCCGAACAGGTAGTAAGATGCGGTGCTAATAACAATAATAACTCCAGTCATTTGAGTAAATGCCTTAGAATAAATATGCAAATAAAACCACCTTAGAGACTACAAATAACTAATACACAGAAGGCTTCAATCTGAAAACTGTGTAGTATTGTTAATTAAGTGATAGGGAAGGAAGCCTACCAGAAAGGATTGATGGCAAACAGCCAAATTATCCTTTCAGATATTTTTCCCCATCACTTACATTACATTACATTATGTCACAGTGTTTTAACACTGTTTTCCTACATCTCTAAGTCATTAGGTACTCATATGTTCTTTTATATAGTAGATAATGTGCTTCAAGGGTATTAAACACTTAGTTTGAAGTTTGGAACGCACTGTTCTTATTTAACAGAACGCACACGGTAAAAGTTCGACATGAGTGTTATATGACGCCAACTACACTGGCACAAAGAAGGGCTTAAATAAATGTATTCGTGCGCCACACTATTGTGCACTCATACTGTTGGTTATGAGGTTAGGCCTAAACAAGCATGATATTTTAAACATGTTTTGACAAAGGGTAATTATGGTGATAAATACACGTTATGAAATTATAAGGAGAAACATTGTTTCAATTTGCTAATACTTCTCAGTAATTACATGCATACAATTATTACTAACAATAGTCTTATAACACAACTATTACCATGCTTCCAAAGATATTTTACTTACACTTGCTCGAGTGGAGCATCTAACAGAATCTCCGTGGAACTGTCTGTGACAGTTCGGGTTTCTTTTATTCTCTCCAAAGCTATCTTGGCTGCTTCGTGCTTTGCCTCTTTTTTAGAGTGTCCACTGCCAACGGCTACACACACAAAATATAACTTTTGAAATATAATGGTTGAAAATATTCATTTCTTGTGGGAATGTGAAACATTTGGAAGTTTTAGCTTTTAATTACTTTAATTTTATAAAATACAAAATGTATATTCTACTACTTTAGCCAAACAAAATATTTAGGCCTATCGAAAGATTAACCTATTTAACTAAATTTAATCAATAACATAATAAGTTAAAATAAATGTAGGACCTTTTATACCTTAAATAAACATTTCAAACTTGAGCGAATGTCAACAAGAAGAATTAGTTAGTCCCACACATGCAATTATCCTTTTCTTGAGAACAGAACCGTTCAATTGTGTTCCAAGATATGGGTGAGGCAGAAGGAGAGGGGAGAGGGAGATAACTTTTAATACATTTGAACCAATATGCCAAAATTAATTAATTAATTTAATACTTTAGATTTTCCTTCTCCATCTCACCCTACTTATCTTGTATTTCACATCTCTTTTTGCACCCCAGGCTAAAGTTTAGGGCACAAAGGAGGTGGAGGGCAGTGACCCGTTCGGGTTATACGCTTAAGTACTAATTACACTAATGGATTAGGAATCGGGAAGGTTGAATTTTGAGGAAGTGAACCCACATTTGCGTGGATGGAGAGTGGAAAACCATTTAGGAAAAAACATTCCCAGTTCACCTGACCGAGATTCGAACTTTGATCTCCCCATCCTCAGTGGTCTAGCTCAACATGACTGGTGCATTAGCTAACTACACCACTGAGGCAGGTTTAAATGCTATAGAAAATACCTCATTTTCATCCATAATCTCTAACGTTACTAAATATATAACTACAAAAGGCAAGAATGGTTTTCCAAAAAAAAAATAATAATATGAAATTATATAATTTTGAGATTACTGTAGCAAGCGATCATTTTACAGAAGGACCTACAAAACTTGGAAGATAATTTAAAATACTGTGTCCTGAATCTAAATAAAATGTGTCCGGTCAATGTTATGATAGAGAAGCTGCTATGATCGGAATATATAGTGAGGTGCAAGTCAAATTTAAAGTCTAACATAAAAACGCTAAATTTGTACATTCTGTTTACCCTGAAAGGTATTGCTTTGATGGATTACACTATGACACTATCTTATAAGATGTGCCATAGTGGAATAATGCAAGGTGAGCTTAGCCTTAGAGGGTATACAAAGACTGTATTATGCAGCACTCAATCTTAATTCAGTACATAGCAACGCTATGTCAGCCTTACTTGATTATTTGATTTAGTTGAAGGTTTATTTTCAAAGAGTGTACTCTTTCTAGTAATCTGCTAGAATAACCATAAAAAGCTAAAACTTATTAATCAAGGTACTTGTCATTATGCCCTGAGATCTAATTTTACAAATGTGATGAAGAATTTTTGTCAAAGTCAAATAATTAGCTGGTTAGTTATGTGTGTATAAGAAGATTAAAATTGTAGTATTAAATTTTACCTTCAAAGAGGTGTAATAGAACTCAAGATATGTTTAAAAGTTTAAATGAGACTGCTGATAACTTTATTATACTGCACCCTACCACTCTACAAACAGCAGCTGATGAATAATTGAACAATATGCAAAACATCTGTACAGTGAGTAGCCTACTATTCGTATGATTTAACATCTTCCTTTAGTGTTCAACTAATTATTCAGGGCTAGTTAGAGAACACAAATAGCTAAAATGTCTTCAATAAGATATGTAGCTAAATTGTTAGATTATTCTAAACGACTACCTTATTATTTATATATATATTCATCCTTCAGTTTTATTATTTTTAACTCTGCTAGTAAGTGTAGCAACATCAGAATGATCATTCTCGAAATTAAAATTAATAAAGAAATAGTTGACAAGCACAAATGGGTTGTTATGATTGGCCAACTATCAATTGAAAACCAGATAGCATGTAAATTAGATATCAAAGATATTTTAAGAAACTTTGCAGAAATAAAATCCAGAAAAGTTTAACTCTAAGTGTATCTAGTTTAAAATAATATAATTAATTTTATTATTTGTATTTGAACTAGGCCAACTTAGTCTTGACTACTTTTATTTTAACACTACTTTTTAAAACAAAAGATAATTTTTTTAGTGGTAACGCTATGATGGATATGCATCGATTGGACAAATAACTAAACAAATATTTCAAGATTGTGAGGTTGGAATAGTAAGTTTTAGTTAAGCCTTACTTTATAAAAATAATTACAAAAATAAAATCAGCAATTAACTTTTATTTCACACAGACATATTTAACAATATTGATGGTACCTATATTTAAAAAAATTGTAGGCCTATATACCTTTATGTAAGAAAATATATAAATTTTACACACTAAAGTTTGCATTTGAGTTATTGATTAATTTTTTAAGTTAAACTATTGATCACATAATCTTATATTATTATTTTATAAGTTCACTTTTAGTAAAAAAACTCTTTCCTTTGAGGGCCCATCAACAAACGTTGCAACAACTGCCAATGTTACACCACTGATGGAGGGCATTACCCTCCTTAGACCCCTCATCCCCTTCTATGACAGGCCTACTTGAGAGTCAAGATTCTTATTTTTATCTTCAGCTGAGGAACTGCCTAGAATTACTGTGATGTAAACTTAGTGTGTTTTAAACACAAACTTTTATAGGACTAAAGGTGGTATGGAATAAAGTATAGTGTATCCTTAGTGGACCGATAGTGTGGTCTCGACCACACTATTGGTCCACCTTTTAACCTATGATGACACAAGCAAACCCACGCTAGTGTCCACAAAGCATCCACTTAGGAAGGTTACAGCCATAATTATGACTTGGTCACTGTTACCAGGACGCCAACCAGAGTAATATGACTTATCTGTGGTGCTAGCAACTTTTTCGCAAGCATGAGCGACTTTGGGTCAACAATATAAATAACATTGCTTGATGTTTTGGTTTACTGGTCTTAGTGGCCTGATCGCAAGTATGGTCTTAGCCCAAGTGTGTATGCCTTGCCAGCCTACTTTCAATAATTAGTAAGTTGTTAAACTTAAAAATGCTATCCTGTATTGTAAGTGATTATTTTGAAATTTAATTTTAGCGCATCAACTTAATAAGTTCAGTATTAGATACTTTTTCTTAGTGATTTTATTTAATTTAACAAGTTTAGGGTTAGGTCTACTCTATTTCTTAAGTAGCTAACACTAGGGTTATATTCGAATAATCTACTTATGCGGGGTTGCCTTAACTTGTGCCCTTGGTCGCTGCATTGGCAATCATGCAACCAAGTGTAGATCTGTCCAAATAGTCGCGAAGGATACCTATGCAGTCTTCTCGAGCCTTGCTCGAGGTCTTGGTCACCATGAATGTGAAGGCTACCAGCTGTGCGCTGTTCTCACAGTGTCGGTTTCGGTATTTGACTGACAACTGTTTTAGTATTATTGTTTCGTCTACTAGAGCACTGACTTACGTTTTCCGCAATTTTAAATAAGGTTGTTGCTGTTTAAATAGTTATATCCAGTTTTCGCTATGAACACCGCAAGAAGTGTAAAATAATCAAGACTGCATCAAGTCTAAAACTCAAGAGTCCTAATAGGGAGCCTTGGACTATTTAACTACAGCCTAGAACTTTGTTTACTAACCTGAGACAAAATCAGCAACATGCACTCGGTATTTGAAATAGCAGTCGTGCGTCCCACCACCATCGTAGATGAGGGTGTAAATGGGGGTAATTCCTCGTTGTACACACAACTCTTGAAGGATTGACACTGGCGTTTTACTTCCCATTACTTTTCTGAAACAATAAAAGACTTACTTTGAAAAAACATAGCCAGCAGTGCTCTATGTTAATGCTAAGTGTAAATAAATATAAAAAATAATTAACGAGAGTTGCTATCACTGTTACAAAAACAAATTAAGACCTTGGAGGAGTGAACTCAAAACTTAAATCAATAATAATAATAATAATAAATAATTTAAACCAATGAATATTCAATGGTCACATAGAAAAAGGCTAAGACTTAAGTTAACATTGCAAATTTGGATTTGGAAAGATTTTATGGTCCCACCACAATCTAAATTTTGATGTTGCAGGATTTCCTGGAAGCAGTGTTTATAATATGAAATAATAAACCAAGTCTTACTTAACCCAAACTTGTAGCTCAGAGATAGTGTTTAAAATAGTTATTAACAACATAAAAGATTGTGACCTCTATATTGGATTAAGATAAAGTTTAGGTGTGAAAACATAAAATTTTGGTTTGTTCAACCTTTAAATTCTTACATGATCTTGGAGGAACCTTATATCAACAAACAACTAGGCCTAAATCGGCCTTTTATAACTATTTTTATGATTTAATGCTGTTGGTTTCAATGAGTCAATTAATTAGCTCAAAGTTTTAAAATTAGTGGCAAAGTATAATTTTTTCTAAGCCCAGAGTGGTACTCTTCTGGCACTAATTAACAGACACATTTTCTGTCTTGGAACACTATCATCATAATAATAATTATTACTACACAATAATACAAAGATTCAAATAATACCAATATGATGCAGTACCACATCTTACTACCATTAGGGTTACACGCATACTAATGTGTTAGGTATGAGGATAGTTGAATTTAGAGGAAGTGTATCTCCATTTGCACAGAGGGCATCCAAAGATCATTGAGGAAAAATCACCCTCAGTACCCCAATCTACATCAATGGCAATTCATTCTATTGCGAGAGTGACGGCTTAAAATAGACCATTTGACCAATGAAGCGAGTAATAACAGTAGGCTACCGGTATTAAGGTTGTTTTTTAATTAACTCTAAAATTATAAAGTAAAAAAGTACTCGCCGAAATTATAGAGCATTCAGCCAAATTGAAAGCTCTACACATGCTGTCATCTAATTAAGCAAAATAGGCCTCCTCTTTTCAACAATCTGTCCAAATTGATGTTCCCGGCAAAATGTGTTTTTCTAACAATGTAAGCCAAGTGGTGTCAAAAGATATTTTAGTGCACAATAATTAATAAGTTTATTGTGAAAATGATCCCAAGCTAACAAAACCTATCTTTCCAAGAAGATATTCTTAAAAAGTTTCTTTAAATTGGGATTTTAATATTCTTAAAAAGATGCTTAGTGAGAATATTCAAAATAAATTGTTTGTGAATACTAGGGCTCTAGAGTCAAAGTCATGGAGTTGAAAGTAATTTTGGGTGGAGTTGAAGTCGGTAAAAATATACTGACTCCGGCTTCAAAATAAAAACTTATAATAGCCTAATATAACAATATTTTAAACTTTTTTTTTATTATTTAGAACAAAAATTTATAATTTGAATTGAGAAATGTATTTAAGTATAAATTCACATTGTCAAAGAAAGAAGCTTCCCATGAAGTCATCTGTACTGGAACATTTCCTTGTAGTCAATGTGTTACTATACCTAATAATTAATATACATCAGCCATTTATGAAGGATTCAGAGTCTGAGATGGAAATGGACAGTAGAAAAATAAATTATTATTATTATCATCGTCATCGTCATTTATTATTATTTTTTTAATTTGTATTATTATTAACAACAACGCTGTGTCTTCCTACACATTTGGGTTATACACACTTATGCTAATGTGTAATGAAAGGTTGATTGTGAGCTGAAGTAGAGGAACTACAGATTAATGTGGAATCTGAACCCCGGCGGAGGACTGGCATTTCACACATTTACAAGTTATGATCAATACATGTCTTGTCAGAGGTGAAAGAAGGATTTGGCAAAGCAGATAAATCTGTGTCGGGACCAAGGATTGAACCTATAATATTATAACAACATAGTGTTTAAGGTAAATATATCATTTTAACTTGTTCCTTTTTTTTATTATCAATGTTTATAATGTTTACTGACAAATTTATTCACACATAAATTCACAACACCAAATAAACTTCCCATATAGTCATTTAGCCTATATTTGAGCATTTTTTACAGAAAATTTGTTTTTACTAATTTATATAGACTACATAGCCATTTCTGAAGGACAGTAGATACATAGAGGAGTCGTAGACAAAGGCTTGGCATACCGACTCTAAGGCCGTGAATTATACTAGCATGCTACCTTTGCATATTTTTTTTAAAATATAAAATACTATTGTTATATTAAAATAGGCTTGTTCAATTAGAGATACACATATATGTGTGTGTGTGTGTGTGTGTTAACATACGTAAAATTGATTCTGCTAAAAAAAAAGTATAATAATTAAATTCTTAGTATAGGCCCTACTACTAATCCAACTATGATCCCATGATGAAACTTTCCAAAAATGATGCTTAAAATTTTAAGTTTATCTGTGATATATATTTTTTTGATTTTCAAAATTTATGTTCTAGAAAAATTCAAACTCAAAGATTTCATGGCATGACCATTATGTATCATACATAAGATTATAAAATTAGCTGTATAAAAGGATTTTTAGCCAGCCTTCAATCTCATTTCTATTTTGAGTAATTATTTATATCTTAATTGCATGTCAGCATTTTGTAATTTTTTATTCTTTTTCTTAGGCTTTTAGGTCTATGTTTAACTTAAAAACCACTGCAAAGAAAGTTCTAAAAAATTAATTTTTTCACTATCTTTGAGAGTACATTAGGTGAGACAAATTTTTTTTTAAACCTAGAGGTTAAGGTTCAAAAGAGTTAAAATATTAGATCACTTGACAGAGAATGACTTGAACTATATATTTCCAGATCCTGAAATTTTGTGAAATGTATGTTGTTGGTACCTGGAAGCTTATGCCGGGATCACGATCAACTGAACGTAACTTAACGTAAAGGACCTCCTCGTGTGTTTAAATGGAAGCGATCACAATGCAATTAACTTAACGCTGACTTGCAGTTAACTTAAAGTAAGAGATGTCTTGGGAGGTCTTTTACTTTACTTTACATTACTTGAAGGGTATCACGTGATCTAGCCAGCCAATCATTATGTGAGTGACGTTAACAGGGCTATTTAGTAATTCATTTGTTGGTATTATGACCAATGTTTACTCTTTAGCGTAAGTTCTAGTGATCAGACATTGAAACAAAATAATTAAACTAAAATAGGGAACTAAATTTATAAAAAAAAAGTTTAATAATAGATATTTATTATATTGATTGAAAACGGTAAGCATTCACAGATCATCACTTTACATATAGTACAAAACCACAGATCATACTCGAGAATGCATATGTTTGGCTCGAGTTGCTACGTTAAGTTAAGTGAATCGAGATCACACATAAGTTAAGTTTACTTTAAGTGAACGTTACATTAAGTTACGTTAAGTTGATCGTGATCCCGGCATCAGTGGACGTTGCGTTAAGTTGATTGTGATCCCGGCATTAGGTCTTGTTCCATTCTGATAATTTAAATAATATTATAATAATAGTAAATAGAAATAAATTAGAGTCTCCTGACCTCTTTGCATACCAAGCTATTTCCTAAAACTAATATATCTAAGAGATAATATTGGTTATTTAGCTAAATATAACGTAATATAAGCGTTATGATTTTAATTAATTAGTTCCAAAGTTTCTTTGTCAATAAACCAAGCTTAGGCCCTACCACCTAGGCTCTACATTTAAAATTGGAACATATTGTGAACATGAATTGAGACCGAATTCCTAATTATATAATAATTATGAAACTGTTTTTTCCAAACATATATGAACTGGAGATATAAAAGAAAAATCTTTAAGAGCTACAACCTTCAAACATAACCTGTTTTAACAATAACAGTTCACCTCTATATAATGTATATTTATACTAAAAACATTTCTAATACTAGAACAACGCACATTACCTTAAGCTAACGTTCACACTCTTTTAAGTTTTTATTATGATTTAAGTTAAAAATAAGATATTACAACTATACCAGGTTATCATAGAAACACAAGACCTCCACGACACGACCACAATAAAGATAAACTATCCGTCTTTAACCAACATAAGAAAATAAAAAGTAACTAAGATAAAAGTTTCTAGAAAGAATCATCAGCGTCTATAAAAAAAATAGAACGAATATAAACAAATTATAAATGTATTAATACTAAAGATGTTATCATTAGTCAACAATGGCAATATAAATCAACCGGTATAAGTGAACAATAGACGGCGCCCTCTGCCTCGTTCAACCAGGCTGGCTATGAACATGTGACATATGTAAACCTAATAATTTCTTCAGGATCCTATTGCAAACAAGGGGCACTGCGGAATAAGATAGAACTCTTCACAGTCTTCAAACTTCTACCCCACCTCACTACGCTACATTTTAATTTCTTACCTTTCCGTTATATTTATATATAAGATATTTAACACCGCCTTCCAAAGCACAAAATTGTACTTTCTGAGACAAATATTTTATTGATTTATGCGCGAAATTTAGGTAATAGTAACAAATTAGCAAGTCCTCTTAAGCTGTAATTAATTTTGGTTTTTCTCTTTAGTATAGTTTATGTAGTTCCATTTAATAGTTATTATGGTTTTGCGTGTTGGACTTGAGTTGATTTTACAAATTAAAGTTAGTGAGGGCAGGCTATAAGGGAAGAGTGGCCAACGAGAATCTTCGTGGGGCTTGGGCCTGCCATGGATAGGAGTATCACGTGTTTCTATTAAAAAAAAAACCACCTGAGGAGTGTTCTTTTTTACTATGGGCAGAGCTATTTTTAGCACCGTACTACTACTCGTTCGATGTATACTCCTACGAAAGATTTACATTGTATTCAATCAGTACGGCGTGGCCGTGAACGCATTCTTCAAAAGGAACGCGAGTTTTGGTGTAAACATGAATATGATTATCTGAGTGCAAACAAAGAAATAGTGATAGAAACTTGCAAAAAAAAAAAAGGGTTTCTTAATTTTTTGGGAAAACTAAAAAAAAAAGATACGTGAAAAACCATGTTTACAAAAAATAAGATGTAGAAAATATCTCGTTTGAAAAAAAAAATAGACAAGTCCTTCTAGAGATATCAAGCTTTGAAAATTGCACTCTGGTAGCCATTTTGAATGGCCGCCCCTCCGTCCCTCCATCAATGATCTCTATAATATACTGGATGGAAATAAGCACACCCCTTGTAATGGACCAAATCGTGACGTTAAAGTTTATCGCGTCTGCTTGCTGGCGAGGGGACAGTTTTAACGGATTCTTTCAATGTTCTTGTGTAAAAATATGTGTCTAGTGAATAAAAGTTTTTTTAAAATAACGAAGTATTATACCCCACTTGACTGAAGACACATTTACATTAAAGGATATACGATTCAATTTTAAAGGTAATATTGTACACATAAAAATAAAATCTTTAACGTATTAAAATATGTAGCTAACATCCATGTTGTTTACATTCTGCCAATACTACAATATATTTAAAATTGGTTATTAGCTTATATCATGATTTTAAAAACAATATTATATTTAAAGTTGGATAACTAAAATGGAGAAAGGTAGCTTCAAACTTAATTACATATGTTTGAATGACAAACTTAATGTATTAGATTTATATTCAAACTATCATTTAGGTTATAGGCTTGTATGCCCCCCATTGATCTCGATAATATAACCGGATGGACATCTGTGGCTAAAATTTTAGTGCTGTCGTCTGCACACAATTGTGTAAGAGAAAAGGAAATTTCCGGGTATTTCCTTTTCTCTTACATACATGCAAGGCAATGTGGTACTTCGACATCGTTCGCAAATTTGTATGAATATATGAGATGTATCAATGTATGATTAATTAAACGAAATAAATGTTTTAATAAAATGTTTGAAGAGCATAACTAAGTTCAACACTCATGAGTTGTGTCTTTAAATAAGTTTATTTAGTCTAAAATAGTAATATTTCCTAAAAACCTATAAGCTAAATGATCGTTTGAAAGTCTACACAAAGTTTGTCTTTTGAACAAAAGTAATCAGGATTTAGCGACCTTATTTTATAATAATTATTGAATATTAAATATTATATGGTTTTTGAAAGCAATATACAAGCTGGGGTCCAACTTTAAGTACATGGTAATCTAATAATACTTCATACAAGACCTATAAGCCAAATGATAGTTTGAATGTAAAACTACTACCCAAAATGTATTATTCAAACAAATTTAATTAAGTTTTAAGCTACCTTTTTTAATTTTGGTTATCCAACTTTAAATATAATATTGTTTCTGAAACCATTATATAAGCTAATAACAATTTTAAATCTATCATAGTCTTGGCAGAATGTAAAACAACATGGCCATTAGCTTCATATTTTAATACATCAAATATGTTATCCTTGTTTGTACAATATTACCTTTAAAACTCAATTTTATATTGTTTAATGTATATTTCTCTTCAGTAAAATGGGGTAAAATACTTCACTATTTAAAAAAATTATTTTATTCGCCAGACACACGTTTTTGCACAATAATATTGAAAGCAACCGTTAAATCTGTAGCCTTGCTTGCAAGCAGACAACCAACTTTTGAGTCACGATTTGATCCTTTGTAAGAGGTATGTTTATGTCCATCCAGTATGGTGTAGAGATCCCATATCGCTATCACCTATTTTTAGTGGTCCATGGAAACTAATAATCATATCCTAGAAGTTTCACCAATTCCCCACATTTTTACCCAAATTCCTTTTTATAGGACTCAGGCACATGGACTAATGTGCTCCCTGGTACGGGTAGTAATAATGCCATTGTTGCTAATATTAACTATATTTTATTCGCTCACGTGTACGTTCCAAGCAAACATTCTAATAACATAATTTTGTTTACAAAACACTTTAATCTTCTTGAACATATCTATTTTTATTTTCTCATAAAGAGACAAAATATTATAACCGTGAAAAAATTTGACCTCAAGATTATAATGGATATTAACATTTAATGGGCCTTCGAACCCAAGAAAGTATATCTGGATATTCTGTTTGTCCCTCGGTTTGTCTGTTTGTACCTAGTGCCACAGCCGAAACGGTTTGATAGATTTTGTTAAGATTTGCTATTTAAGCATAAAATATAATATTTACCTTGAGTCTTTTAAAAAAAATTCAGTTCTAGCTCTTAAAATAAGAGTTAATTATTTATTTCTTATATGAAATTTTTAGAAAATAGCATTAACCATTTTCTTGTTGTTTGACAATAATTAGAATTAAAAGCACAAAATTTATGCTTTAAATTTTAGTTATTGTAAAACATCAACATTGGTACAGTGCTTCAGGACTATAAACAAAGGGTCCAAATGTATTCTGATCATTTTGTTTAAAAATAAATATTTGGGATGTATTTGACATGACAAATAATACTGTATACTTATTTTGGGAAGGAAATTTGCTTAAGGGTAGCTTACTAACAACTACTTTTTGAAAATTAAATGATTCTTTAAAATTGATTTACTATTTTATTTAAAATATGTATCATAGGAGTGTTTTACATAATGAATATCACTGAAGACTTGTTCTTAAGAAAAATATGTATTTATAAGTACAGGATGGCCCATAAGTAGTAGACCATACTTTGACGCGCCGTAACTTCCAGTAGAGTCAGCATGAAAAGAAAACAGATGGCTTATTTAGGAATATTCTAAATGTGTTTTTTTTTCTTACATGTTGAACTTCTGAAATGGCGACTAGTAGGATTCCTCTGGAGCAACAAATTTGGTGCGTACGCCTGTACTCCGCAACCGACAACGTGCAGAAAGTTCATCGCCGTATGTATCTTGAATATGTACCGGATGCACCTAAGCAGAAGACCATTGCACGTTTAAACAAGCACTTCGATGCTACTGGCACCGTACTTGATATGTCACGTTCAGGGAGACCAAAAAATGTCAACACGGTCGAGAAGAAGGAGTGGCTACAGCAGGTGTTAAGAGTTGTCACCCCACAAATCTAAAACAACACGCCGTCTGTCCGCAACACTGGCAATTCCCAGAACATCATTACAGCGAATGCTCAAAGATATTGAATTGAAACCATATCGTCCGAGACCAGTGGCGGCTCGTGTGTGGAAACTGCGGAACTTCCGCATCCCCTATTTCCACTTGATATTATCGATAACATTTAATATAATGAGTCATTTTTTCTTTAATTCTTTCTTAGTTTTTGTAATACAATATATATTCCTTAAGCTTAATGTCAGTACTTCATTAGCCATCCCCCAGTTTATGAAAAATATACAAAAATATGTGTATGGAACTGTGCGCTTCATAGTGCCAGCGACGTGGTGTTTGACTGTTGTGCGCATGCGTACATAGGAGGGTGTGGGGAGGAACGCGGGACTGCCAGGTAGAGAGATAACTGTTGCTCTCGCAGTGCTGGCTCTGGCGTGTGTTGTCCTTAAAAACCGTGTACCATATTCTTGAATGTGATAAAGTGTAGAAGAGTGTAGAGTTAGATTATTATTCTGCTTCCAGCTATTCTATTTGATTCATTTTTTTTCGGTTATTTTATTTAATAGAAAGACTAAATGCGCTTGCAATACTTTCAATGGAGAAAAATTTCCTCAATTGTCATCCAGAAATCAAGGAGAAAATTATGGATCTTTTTGCGCAAATTAAAACAAGAAGAGTGAATTTCATTTTTAAATGAATAGATCAAGCTTGAACTGTAACAATTTAAGTTAAAGTAAGTAAGAAAGTTGGTTTTTTTGTTAATATTTTATCAAGATCCCAGATACATTTTCTTTTTATACATGTTTTTTTCCTTTTACACAATTTTTAATCAAAGGCTAAGAACTTTCTGGAGCAGCAACTCCATTAATTTTAGCTACGAGCCGCCATTGTCCAAGATTCATCACCAGATTGAATGAAGATGATCCTGATCGCCACCTGCAGTTTGCTGAAGAGTGGCTCACCGAGTTGGGAAGAGGACCCACAGTTGGAACAGTGTGTTGCGTGGACTGATGAAGCCAAATTTCACCTGTCCGGTAGTTAAACAAATATAATTGTGTTTACTGAAGTGAGTCGAATCCAAGTGTGGTAGTTGGTAAGATGATGGAATTACCGAAATCATGGTCTGGGGAAGTGTTACATACCAAGGTGTCACTGGCTCTTTCTGCTTTGAAGTGTACCACCCCCTTCTCCTCTACTGGACAAGGGCAGGTGAACACGTACAATAAGGTAAAGAGGGCAAGAAAACAACAGGAAATGATTTAATTGCAGAAGAGCGTTAGGACCACATATTTGTTGATAGGCCTATACTTGGACCTATTCAATAATCTGTCGCCATGAACCCTTCTCAATCACCATCCACTACTATACCTTAATACTCAAAAGGAATGGTACGAGAGTCTTTTGTTTGATCAGCCAAAATTACTTTGAACTTGTCGATGTAAATTAAAGATTGCGAGTCTAATAAATAAATATTTATTTGAGAAAAGATTAACAATAATTATATATGTATATATGTGAATATATGTATACAAGTAACAACAGATAGTTAGAAGAGAATTACATACAATAAAAGGGAAAAAAGGGTTATGCCCATAACTATACTGAGGCGCTGTATCCATAGCAACCTTGTCCTAACAATCACATTTACAACGTAGCTATTACATAAACAAAAAAAAGGGGTAAAGGGGTTATGCCCATAACTATACTGAGGCGCTGTAGCCATAGCAACCTTATCCTAACAATTACATTTACTACGTAGCTTACGGCCCCTTAACAGGCCTCAGCGGCAACCCGCAGTGCGCTTCAGCGCTAAACATTACATTTTACAAAGGAAAGTTACGTACGCTTCATAGTTACAAAACATTGGCGTATTACTTAAATGGCAACCCAAAAAAGAAAGTAAAATATTTATATTATTCTTAACCCAAATTAATCCAGGCATTCGCCTTGTAAAGGTAAGTTAAAAAAATATACAAAAGGTCCCTCATAGTTTCAATCTCGGGACAACAAGCCGGAAGGGCAAAACCCTGGCAATATATTTAACAAATTATAAATAGCATTACGTCATATTAATCTACGTACTTAGCCATTCTTACAATATTACAGAAAATGACAGATGAAAGTCGAAAGGAAATTTAGAATGTACTGGCCAAAAAGAGAATTTAGACCTAACCTATAGTCTATTAAAATATTCTTTAACTATTTTCCAAACAGTAAATTTTGAGTAGTACGGCCGAAATTTGAATTTATACCTTTGGGAATAATCCCATCCCGTGATGTGTGTCCAAGACACGGACAAACCAAGAAGTGCTGCTTAAGGCAAACGACATCAGATTATAAGCAATTTTTCTCTGAGAGGAGGGGAACATAGGGGAAGCCAAAAGAACATAGTAGAACATTCACATGAAACAGCGGGATTGGTGGTAAAGAACAAATAGGTCATTGGAGAGACGTCTGGAACATCACGTGATCACCATCTGACCACTTCCCATGGGGCAACGCGAGAAATGCCACGCTCACCACGCCACACCTCCACAGTCTATCAGTTACGCCTTTTCACTCGGGGCGAGAACAATGTACGCGGGCCGGGATGTTTGTTGATGAGACTTCACACACAGAGACCGAGAAACGGGGCAGTTTTGGTGAGTCTTGTTATGTCCACTCTTCGTGGTTGTAGACTTGGTGTTATTTAACTCATATTTGCTTCTTGCTTGTAACGTTGATCTCAAGCAACGTTACAGAAGATGGCGTTAATGGTGATAAATACCTTTAGCTCATTAAGTACACTGTTTACCCTCTACTCTAACAGAGAAATCAATCAATTGTGGTGGCAGCAGGATGGAGCTCTCCCTCACTATGCCAGAACAGTACGAAATTGGTTGGACCAGACATTTCCCAGAAGTTGGATCGGACGTCGTGGGCCAATTGATTGGCCGGCCCGCTCTCCTGACCTTACCCCACCAAACCTGTGGGAGTATTTAAGGGTTAAAATTTAATCCCACAACATCAACACCCTACAGGACCTGAAGGATTCGATTACTCAAAAATTTGCTGCTGTTCCTCATGAATTGTCTGAAAAATCGTATGAAAATGTGTATTTGCGAATACAGTTTTGTATTGACGCTGATGGCATGCTTGTTGATCACATAATGGAAAACCGATATTAAAGAGTGTTTGTGTTACAAAATAAGCCATCTGTTTTCTTTTCATGCTGAGTCTCCTGGAAGCTACGGCGTATCAAAGTATGGTCTATTATTTATGTGCCACCCTGTAGCTTACACATGACTATTATTCTTTGAATTCAAAATATTTCAAAAATGTTTTTAACGCTGTTGTTAAAATTGTATATCTATGCAGTGTTTTAAATTATATATAGTAAGATATAGGGGGGGGNCTCGCGATGATGTCAGCGACGGTGGCGCTCTCCCCCCGTAATGCAGGCCACCTGCGCGCAGGTGAAGTCGGCCTGCCCGGGAGGTGTCGCTTGACGTCCACGCGCCTGTGGAGACCCCATGTCGGTCTCGAGAGAGGGGGGGGGGGGGGGGGGGGTCGGGTTCCTCCTTGGAATTGTATGTACCCCATAAGCAAAAGCTATAGTAACATGTTCTAGCGGACCTCCCGACACTATTTGAAGGTCTTTCTGTCCCTAATTTTTCACTCATAGCATAGAATCGTGTATAGCAGCCAAGTAAATAAATTTACTTCAAATGGTATTACATAGCAATCAACAAACTGCTAAAATAAATTGATTACGCTCAAGTATTAAGATATAAAGTTTTATTGAAAAAGCCTTGCCGTACAGCAAACTAACATAGAGGTAGACAACCAAGCTTGAACAATCTTGAAAGGGCTGCAACAGGCGCTTCGAGCTTGCTTGGTCATACTGTTCAGCCAGTCTAGGAAAAAGTCAATCCTCGTGTAAACTCCCGGCTTGTCCGGCCAACCACAGCCCTTGCCCCATGATACCACACCAACCTGCACTCCCCCGCACACTAGTGGGCCTCCAGAGTCACCCTATGCAATAAGAATATAAATATGAAGCAAAAAAGAAAGGTAACAAGCCTAAATCATCTTAGTATAGATAGAGCCATATATTTGCTACCTCTAAAACTTACTAATGCGCGTAAAACTTTAGGACCCTCAGAATCTTTACTTTAAGTTGGTTTTTAAAATATAGAATAATATAGGTTAATTATTGCTATCAGAATAAATACAAGTATTTGTGCATTAACTGTAGAAGTCATTGAAAACGTTCAGTAAAACAAAGTTTTAACATGATTGGTTGGTGGCTAATGGCAATAAAACAAGAGTACTTCAGTTTGCCTTCTTGAATCCCATCAGCAATTGGTTAGATAAATAATTGCCATTTTAGAGCTCTACATTGGACTAGATGATATTTATCCATTGAATAATCAACTTTCTTACAAAAAAACACAGAGAGGAGATGAGTATAGCCGTGAATGAGTGACAGCTGATATCTTTGGGCTTTCTGGGATGTGTGTCTTATCATTGATGATAGTGTACTATCATTTATTATTTTATTTTTTTGCGTGTATGGATTAATCTTGAAAACAATAGCGTACAAATTATGTACGCTTAGGTTCTAAACATGCTTTTTTGCTTTGCTTAATGGATTGAAAAATGTTGCTAGTATTTAATTCAGAAAAGAAAGGGGTAATGAACCAATAATTAGCACAGCGAGAATACTCACCCCCGATGAAATGAAGTGATGGTGTTCATGAATATCAAAGTGTGGAACTAGTTGCTTAGCACAGCGAGAATACTCACCCCCGATGAGATGAGGTGATGGTGTTCATGAATATCAAAGTGTGGAACCAGTTGCTTAGAACAGCGAGAATACTCACCACCGATGAGATGAGGTGATGGTGTTCATGAATATCAAAGTGTGGAACTAGTTGCTTAGCACAGCGAGAATACTCACCCCCGATGAAATGAAGTGATGGTGATTCATGAATATCAAAGTGTGGAACTAGTTGCTTAGCACAGCGAGAATACTCACCACCGATGAGATGAGGTGATGGTGTTCATGAATATCAAAGTGTGGAACCAGTTGCTTAGAACAGCGAGAATACTCACCACCAATGAGATGAGGTGATGGTGTTCATGAATATCAAAGTGTGGAACCAGTTGCTTAGCACAGCGAGAATACTCACCACAGATGAAATGAAGTGATGGTGTTCATGAAAATGAGAGTGTGGAACCAGTGGAAACTCTTAAACTTAACTTAAGCCTAGTTAACCAAACGCAGGCGATTGTTGGGATGATTTCCTTTTCTAGAAAAATAACTATGGTACCAGTCGGGAATCGAAACCAGGACCCCTAGACTCATATTCAGGTGCACTGACCACTATACTATGGGGCCAGTTGACTTTTTAAAATTAAGTTATATGTTATTTAATGTTTTCATTTGGCTAAGTTTGGTCAAATCAGTCCAGTTTTTTCCTTCTGGTCTTCATATTCAAATTGCAGGCCAAAATAGTTCGAAGAGACAATGTTTAAGACTTGATTATTTGATCTCTAGATTATGGTAAGATTTGTTTTTAATTTCCTTCTCAAAGCATGACTTAAACTTTATTTATATTCTAAGTGTGCGTGTGTGTGACCCAGATATAATTACTAGTATATTTATTAAACTCAACTACAGCATATTATCTTCATTTAATACATACCAAAATTTCCTTTTACAGTTTGCCATATATTTTAACTTCTTAGTAATGAAGAGCTCTTCTTACCTGACAAGCATCCTTGCCTCCCTCTGGGAATTTTCCTGCACATATCACCATCCTTTCTTTTATCTGGTCTGTAGAGTATGTTTTCTGACAGGCTATTAGGTTCACTATGGGGATGTTCACTTTCATTAAACGCTTGGCCACATCAAGACCCCCTCTGCGCCCCTATTAATCAATAATTTCCAACCTTGTGATTGACATTACAGCAATTCATCATCTCAAAGCATGATGTTAATTGTTTTAAAATTTATATTGAAAACGCTGCTTTAGGGTTGTAGCTGACACTAGTAGTGCAATTAGCTTGACTAACATTAATCTAGTTATTACTATTAGCTTACTCAACAAAAGTGGATTATCAATATCTTAGTGCCCGTCTCATAGTCAGTCATTAATAATTTAACTTGTCCATAACATACAGTGACTTGCTTGGGGGACGTATTGCTTCTTGTATGATTTCTAGTGCTAGCTTTCTTTCCAACAGAGTAGAATGTTTGAACTTAGGCATAGATTGGAAAGTTAATTATAGCAATATCAATTATTATTGTTCATTCTGGTTTCAAAGTCGTTATATAGCTATATATTGAAATATATCTAAATTTTTTATTTTGGCCTCTGAAAGGAAAATCTAACCATGCAAAGCGTTCACATTGACTATTTCAAATTAATTTTTATGTAATTTAATGTTTTCATTTGGCTGACCTTGATCAAGTGTGAAGTAACAATAAATGCAAGACCACACCTACCTAAACCAGAATGGATTGGCCAGTTTTATATGCGAAACTAGCCCATTCCATTTGAGTTTAGGTAAGTGTCGTCTTGTATATATTATCGCCTGCACTTTAAGCGTACTAAGTCTGACTATGAAACTGGCCCATTGTCTTTAAGTTGATTATTTCATGTCTATATAAATGTGAGGTAGGGCCAATGCCACTTTCCATATTATTATTTCACAAATAAAACGAAGTCAACAAGCTTTCCCCCACCGCCAATCCTTGTGGTTTAATTACAGTTCCGTATCGTTTTGTCACAGATTAGAATCATTCAATTTCAATAATATTCCCCCACCGAGTATAGAATGGGTTAGGTCATAGCCAGCTCACAGTTTCCAGTTCAAAGGAATAAGTCTCGTGGAGAGGTACTTGTAGATGGAAGTTGATGGTTTTGACCAGAGGCCGCAAATGTTTAATAGTTTTAGCCTTCTTCTTACTGCGTTGTTCAAGTTCACGCCGGCGTCGAGTGCCGGTCGACATAGGTCTGCTCACGATCCCCCAGCCAATCACTGTGCAGGACCGCTGTTTCTTGTCCAAAGACAGCTCAGGGCCTGGAGGGAGTTTGGTTAACCTCACTGTTTTGGACAGGATAAACTCACTGTCCAGCTGGAGGAAATTAATACGTCTGTTAATGCTACTAAACCAGGGATATGTAAACTTACTTACAGGAGGGAAAACAAAAATTAAGAACATAGGCAGACCAAATACTTGCATTCATTAATATTTCTTCAAAATTAATTAAAAAATATATCATAAACACATATCTGGGACTGACACGAATAAGTATTAATACGCTTAGCATGTTTTTAAGTTCGTTCAGAAGATTTATAATTATAATGGGGTGTGAGATGAGTAAAACTGGAAATAAGGTTTCACTATTTATTCATAATCTGGTTAAACTGATCGATGATTCTCAAGAGGGAAGACAGATCTTCGTCAGTAAGTTGGTTCTAAGTTAACTGTTCCTATATTTCATGATTGAAAACACTTGTTCGCATGCCTATGAGGATTCAAATATTGCCATATAATTTTGGACACGAGTTATCAAGTTTGTAATTGTTGATTTTGGTATGGTATTATAAATATGCAGTTGTGTTGTGTTTAAAACACACTGCATCCCAGTTCAACAAACTTGAATTATTTAGCCCGTGGACCGGATTGAACATACTAGCGGCTGACCTTCGACCCGCGGGCTATAGTTTGAACATCCCTTAACTAAGCAGTATACTTCCACTTATATCTATTTTCAATAGTTATATGGCAGAATTCTTACAATAAATTACAATGTTCGAATTACTCACTCTATTGTAATCCTTTGAATATAATAACACACTTAAAAGGATTTAAAATGTAGTTTTTAAAATATAAAATATTCTATTCCCTCTTCCTCCAAACTACCTGTCTCAGTGAACTTTTAAAATGTTACTGGAGCTGGACATTATTTACATATTTGATGAATGTGTAATGTGTTTAGACCCTATAATATGACTTCCACCAGTCCTCATTGAAACTTCACCTTCAAAGTGATATAAATATATTGATATTTTAAAGAAACGTATTTATTAGTTCTATGAGATAAACTGTATTTTTTAATGTGTCCTCTTTGAACCATTTGATTTACAAAAGTAAAAAATAAAAAATAAATCCTTCCTCTTGGATTTACTTGAACTTAATAAGGTTTATTTTTTCCCCGCAATAACTAGCATATCTAACAAATTAGTGGGAACATAGCAAAAGAATGAGGGGGAAAAGTGGGGTTATTAAAACGTCAGTTATATAACATGATTTTGGTTGGAAGAACAGTAGTAGTATTTGCGGCCAGCAATGATGACATTTTACTATATTGTTTGTGTTATTCTATAATCTATAAGTTTTGATAACATCTGTCAAAACTTACAGCTGAAGATGACATAACTTGATGCATGAAAATATAATAATGATGTTAGTAACTAACATCCTATTGTTAATCCTATCAAAATCATACTATAGATAACATGACTTGATGTATGAATATATTAAAATTGATTTATTAACTTTAATAACTAACATCTATTGTTCTTCCTACCAAAATCATACCAAGCGCACTCGTCGATTGACCTGAAAAGTAACACGCTTACCTTGCTTTGTTCCACTATGGCCATAGTATAGTCCATCAAGGTATTCATGGTGAATGGAGTGTACATTTCTCAGTTGGACTGTCAATGAGTTTTGTAAGAATACGTTTAGGGAACAACTCCAAATGTCACAATAGTTCACGGCTGGCCTTGTTTATTTAATTACTTAGTTTGAAGATTATTATAAGATTATTTACACTGCATTCAATATGTTGGTTATTCCAGTCCTCAAATAAACTTTTGCAAGTTATTTAAATTTTTACTTTACATCTATTACTGTATCCAGCCTATGGTTTGAGTCATTTTGTTATTCAAGCCATATATTTTCCACTACCGGTTTGTTAGGCCTTTCGTAGCTTCATGTTTAATTATCTAACTTAATACTAGGACAGGCACAACATCCAGTCCCCGGCCGTTAATTAATCAATTTGAGAGGGTAGGCACAGACTGAGCTAAGGTGTTGGATAAATTATTTAAACCAACTATATATATTATGACTATTATAAAAATGTTCCCGATACATCTTTTATAAGAAAGATCAGCTTTCCAAAGTTTTTATATCTTTTCAAATATGTCCAAGCTATACGAATTTTTAGTTGATTATAAAATATACAGGTATAAGAAATAATACATTCATAATATGATCTTTTAATGCTTTTTCATAAGTTCAATTAAAGGAATATGATATTTCTGTAGTAATTAATCGAATCTCTCGCGTTGACAAAGCTTTATTTACCAGCATCAACAATAATTATTATGACCACAATAATTAACTTTCTAATCTACGCATAGGTGCAATCATTCTACTCTGCACACGTTGGAAAGAAAGCTTGCACTAGAATTCATACATGAATCTATAAGTGCCCAAATGAGTCATTGTATGTTATGAACAAGTTAAATTCTCCGTGAAACCACAGTACCTTAATGAGTCCAATGTCGTAGGTCATGTATTGCGCGTTGAAATTCTCATGCGGGTACAAAGCCTCAGGGTTGCGGATTTGTACGCCCTCGTTAGTTTGATTGCGGACATCTGCAGCACCCATCACCACCTGGTAGAGCGCTACCGGGAACAAAGGTAGGTCCACCTCCCTGGTAGAAACAACACCACCCACGCATTGTTTATTACTTATTTACCAGTAGTTCTGTGAACAGTAGACACTCCCTTCATTTAAAAAATGCCAAGTACATCATATTAGGAATTATGTCATGTTATTTTCATTACTACAGTCTTAAGGATTCTCTTTGGATTTAAAGCTGAGATATCCCCAATAATTTTTCCTTGGATTTCAAGTTGAAATAACCCCCATAATTTCTCCTTGGATTTCAAGCTGAAATATCCCCCATAATTTTTCCTTAGAATCTAAGGTGAAATGGTTCTCATAATTTATCATTGGAGTTTAAGTTGAAATAATCCCCATAGTTTTTCCTTGGGTTTTAAGTTGAAATAGCCCCCATAATTTTTTCTTGGATTTCAAGCTGAAATATATCCCATAGTTTTTCTTTGTATTTCAAGTTGAAATATCCCCCATATTTTTTCTTTGGATTTAAAGATGAAATCGCTCTCATTATTTTTCCTTGGATTTCAAGTTGAAATAGCATCCATAAATTTTCTTTAGATTTTAAGTCGAAATGGATCCCATAATTTTTCTTTGGATTTCAAATTGAAATATCCCTACACAATTTTTATTTAGATTTTAAGTTGAAATAACTCCCATAGTTATTTATCATAGGATTTCAATTTGATATTTATCCTTGACCATCAAGTTAGAAACAAATGAATACTGTGTTAAACAATAAATTATATTAAAAGTAAATAATCCTTCTTCATTAGGTTTAAGACGTCAGTCTCGCACTATTTTAAAGTTTACTAAAATACACCCTAGACACTAAATAGAATGCTTATAATTGTTTGTCCAATCACTTGAGATGAGCTATTAGACGAAAAACCATCCAAGCTGTTGCCATATTGAATGTGACAGTCAGATTTAAAAACTATGTAAACTCATCGTTCGGACTAGGTTATAAGCATGCCCTGACAAATTTGGTTAAAAATTGTCCACGAATTTGACAGTTATCGTGAAACAAAGACCTGAAAAGACAGACAAAATGCCAAGTGGTCAAGTTAAAAAATAACCTCAAGGACGTTTATAGCTAAATTAAGGAACAAGAAAGTATTAGGTCGAGAAAGATAAAGCATACAGGAATTATCCCAAAAGAAAGATGAAAGATAAATATTTGTCTAACTTCCCGAGTCTGTGACAGTCAAATTAACCGAAATAACAATGTTATTTCTTAATGGAATCCAATAAAGTGCCATTTAACAACACATTTTACAGTTCATTATGTAAGTTTTTAAACATACTGAAAGATTTTTTACTAAAAATATTCCTGCATCGTTAAAAAATCAATTACAATTTTTCATTTTAACAATTTAATAAATGTTATTCCAGTAGGCTGCTTATTCTAATACAAGAGTATAGTATGAGAGATGTGAATTTTAAGAAAATGCGCCTCAAAACAAGATAAAACCATAGGAAAATCAAAATGTTACAAACCACCCTCATCTTCCAAATAAAAACACTAATAAGTAAAGTATTCAGTCCAACTTTTCTTGAAAAATTCGAAATCTCCTACTCACATGACGTTGACGAGGCAATGCGCTGCAGTTAGGATCCACTGAGGAGTGAATAAGGACCCTCCACAAGCGTGACCTTGCCTCCTTCTTTGAATGGATACCTATTAAAATACAGTTAGCTTACCAACCTCTTAGGAATAGCAATATTTTTAATTCATATAACATCAAAGCTGAAGGCTGCCATTCAATTACATAATTAAAGCACATATGTATAAAGGTCACCCAGATAAGAGCCTCTACGCATTTTAACCCTAAAATATAGTAAATAATTGTTTAGTATTTATTTATTTTAATGTAATAAATACAATATATTATCGCTGCTTATTACATTGTAAAAAATGTATTTTAATATACATGGAAAATATAGCAAACGTTCAAATTAAAAAAATACAGAAAAAATAATAATTTCAAGATAATCCTTGGGTTGGAAAACTGATAGCTTAGTAAGATACAATCATTTAGCATTCATAAACATGTATGTATTTAGTTTTATTGTTATAGTAAAAATTATCGTATGATTACTTTGCTTAACAATATCTAAAATAAAACGCTAATTTTATATATTAAAAAGGATGTATTATGAATATACAGAAATGATAAATTATATTTATTTATATGTAGGCTTAAATCCTACACATGATATGTAAGTATATGTCTAATTAATTTATGAATGAGTTTTTTTTTCAGGAAGAGAACAATTACTATGGAATTGTGTTCGTCAAATAATTAGAACTAAAAGGGATTGGTACCAAAGTTTGTATAAAAGTAAACTAAACCACAATATTTACTCACTGCAAATGGGAACTCATTAATGTCAGCTTCAATCCCACCAATTATTCTTCGGCCACCTTTGTGTGATAACGGGTCTTTTCTTGATCGTGCCGGACTTTGAGGAGAAGTCGAGTTTCTCACAGACAAAGGCTTATATGCATTTCTTGTTTCATTAGATGCCATCTCTAAACACAGATCAAAGTAAATGTCACGGTGCACCGCACAGACCTTCTCCCAATTTTATCTTAAAATAGACACAGTTACTAAAACTCGTAAGATTTGTGAAGCGAAATAATAAATCTATACATTGTTGTAGAAAAATTACACCAAAAATCATAAACGAAATAATATACACCGTTACTTACTTACCCTATGGTGTTAAGAACTAGGAAAATTGTTACATAAAAAGTGAGAAAAGAGAAACATCTTTGTCCACCAAAGAGCATAAGAGTCAAATTTATTTTCAAAGACCTGAATTAAAACGTATATTTATCTTCTTATAGCTCAGAAATTATTGGTTTTATAAAAATATTGCAAATAAAAGATGTTTACATTTAATAGTATACAACTTTATCATGATAAGTTTTTCGTAGGTTAAATAGTGACGAAGAAATGGAGAAAATTGGAAAATTTCCCTCGTATAAGGTACCATTAAAGTCATTTTTATGAGAAAATGAGAATAGTTTCCATCTTGTCTAAAATGAGAAACAGTGTCTAGATATAAAATTTAATCAAAAGCGTTAGAGGGAATCTCAAGAAAATCGATTTCTCTCTCTCTTTTTGGCCTCGAGTAAACTACCCTTAAATTTAGGGTTAGATATCGAATTCAAAATCCCCCTTAGTGAGACCTTAAGAAAACCCCAGATAACAAGTCTTAGCTCAATCGGTCAGATCGTTTCGGCTCTAGCCCGAGATACAAACAGACAGACAGACGGCACGGCGAAAATATTGTTTTGTTTCAGGGTCTCATGAAACGTCGACAGTAGGGGGGAAACGCAGCTACCATTACACAAAGAAAAGCTTAATTGGTGAACAAAGGGGGTCCTTAATTGATTGGGAGGGTGAGTGGGAGGGGTGGGGGGTGAC